>JABUQX010124966.1:0-10328 GCA_015478945.1 Trachelipus rathkii
ATATATATATATATATATATATATATATATAACATTTGGTACCTTGCTGAATCAAAAATAATCAAGATCATTTGCTCACAAACTACAAACCCAAGCCAAACGTAAGAAAAATAGTTATTTGTTTATCAAACTGATTAATTATTTATATTTTTATCAAACTGATTAATTATTTATTAAATTATCTTACCACCACTTACTGATGGGGGTAGAAAGATATATTTTCGCGTGTCTACACACCAAAAAAATTAAATATATATTAGAAATTCACGGCATTAGGTACGGAAATATTTAAAATGCTGACACAACCACAACGTGAGCGCCTGCACAGTTGGGTTACATAAATGTATAGTATATCTATCCGATTCTTTTAGCTTATTGCAACTATCTTATAATTGGTGTGACTCTATATTTTAAAATCAGTTATGTACTCTACTTGACTTTAAATTTTGTACGATTGTTAATAGCATCGCTCGCTGTTGATAATTGGTTAATGCACAATACACAAGTAGTCAAGTACATTTTATTTTATAACCAGTTTTATAACCTTTATTTAAAACCAGTTAAAAATAAACAACTAAATTGGCCAAACAAATGTCAAAATAAAAATGTACGTCTTTTATAATAAATATTCAATTAATTTTTCCAAAATTTTGTGTGAAAAGTTTATACAAAATTGTTTGGGGGTCGAAAGGAGTCGTTTTTTCTCGACTCCGACTCCGACTCCAACTTTTGGAAAATCGACTCCCGACTCCGACTCCGACTCCTTACCTCTGAAAACGCCCGACTCCGACTCCGACTCCCCATCCCTGATATATATATATATATATATATATATATATAGTAATATAATCAAATAATAATATGTATATAATAATAATATGTATATGTATATAATATAATAATATAATAATAATAACAGTCAAACAATATTTATAATATATATATATATATATAATAATATATATATATATAATAATATATAATATATATATATAATAATAATAATAATAATATATAATAAATAATAATAACTAATATATAGCATAATAATAATAATAATAGCCAGCCAATAATAATAATAATAATAATAATAATAATATAATATATAATATATATATAATTTACCACCATAAATATATTTTCTTTAACCTTTCAATAACCTTTCAACAATATAATATGTAATAATAATAACTATATATAAAATATGTAATAATATATGTATAATATATATATATATATATATATATATATATATATATATATATATATATATATATATATATATATATATATATATATATATATATATACCAAAAACCTCAGTAGTACTATTTAGGAAAAAAAGGAGTCAAAGAACCTGCCACCTTCCTCGCGCGAATCTAACCTTATATAGTTCACCCATTACTGTAACTTTACAAGTCAAATTTCTAGGACTCATTCTAGATGACCACCTAACATACGCATCCCACATTAAACTCCTGAAAACGACTTGTCATCGTGTGCTTGACCTATTACGTCATCTCGCCTCAAAATCTTGGGGTGCTGATCGCAAATCCCTTTTGCGTCTCCACACAGCCCTAATTCGATCGGTTGGGCTATGGCTGTGTATTATATGCTCAGGCTTACCCAACCCTACTACACCTGTTAGATCCCATCCAAAACGAGGCGATCCGTATCTCCACAGGAGCCTTCCGACCGTTCCCCCGGGTGAGCCTTGAAATTAAATTTGATGTGATTCCACTCCCTCTTCGAAGGGAACACATCACGTGCACAAGTTATCTTCGCTTTCAAACCCTAATACCATCTGTTCTGACACCAATTCTGCGAGAGATACCTCAGAACCTCCTTACTGGCCATTTGCAAACAGTTTATAACATCCTTAACTTCCTCAAACATTACTTTGCAAAAGGTACTGCCGTTCTCTTATGATGAAGGGTACACACATTGGCTATTCCCTGCTCCCACCATCTGCCTGGTCGTGACCTCCCTCTCTCCAAATCTAGCCACCACGCTGCCTTGCTAAAGGCATCATTCTTGTCTCATTCCGCAGTTCATGGTGGATTTAATCTAATATTTACCGGTGGCTCTAAAACAGGGGACAGTGTGGGTGCGTCTATTGTCTTTCTTGACAGCAACCTTTCCCATACTCTTTCCCCATCATGCTTCAATTTTTAGGGCAGAATTGATGTTTATAATGACTGCCCTCTCTCGAATTTTGTTCCTTAACCAAGACCACTCTTATGTTATTTATTTAGATTCGCTCAGCGCCCTCCAAGCGCTTAAAGCCCCCTATTCTAAAAACACAATGGTATCCGATGTACAACAATTTCTTCAGCTACTCCACTCTCGCATAAAACAAATTGCACTATGTTGGACTCTCTCTAACTTAGGGATAACTGGCAACGAAATAGCTGACAGAGAAGCCAGAATGGCCGCCTCCTCTTTTCGGAGCGGTTCTAGGTACCTCCCGGATAGCATTCGACTTGGTTGCCTCCCATCAACTGATTATTATCCTGCTCTCCGACAAGGTTTCCGGTCTTACTGGCAGGAGAGCTTGGCGAGTGATCAAAGAGGGGCAAAACTTAGAAATATAAAGCCGAACATTGGTGTGTGGTCTTTCACTCATCGACGAAAGCGCTTGCACGGTGATACTTGCACGCCTCCGTAATGGCTACACCAATATCACTCACATTCACTACATGTCACGAGATCCTCCTACCATCGACAAATTATGCTGTCGCCATTCCCCGCAATCTGTCCACCATATCTTCATTGATTGTCCTCAACTGGATCCTATTCGTTGTTGTCATTTTCCTACTATATGATCCATAACACCTTCTAAAGGGTTATTCCATATCTTATCTGAATCCTCCCTCTTTAATAGTAACTCTATTTTCCATTATCTCCAATAACTGAATATTCTTTACAAAATTTGTTTTCTTTTTATGTAATATTATGACTATTTATAATGTAATAGCAGATTTTTTATTTAGCTTTATTTATTTTTGACCTCATTCATTTTGCCATCCAAATTTTCTTTTACTGACATTCAAAATATGCATGAGTCAGGACTCACCCATGGAGTTGATTATTCAACCCATTTTGGCCCCTTCCTTGTGAGCCGTGATGGGTCCTGTACATGAACTCAAAAAAAAATTATATTATATATATATATATATATATATATATATATATATATATATATATATATATATATATATATATATATATATATATATATATATATTAGTAATGTACCAATTCCAAGTCCCTAACTCGGGACTCGTTTAATTTTAGTCGATTCGGACTTTCTCAAATTCAGCCGAGTCCAACAATTAACATGTGCCTGAAATTGTTTAGAACTGTTTCCATGCCATTGTTTTTGCTAAAAAAAATATCTAGCATTTAACTGGTACAACAATTCTATTTTACTACGCATACAGGTGTATATTATGAAAGGACTTCAAATAAATTAACTTTTCTAAGAAAATAAAAATGTACAGATTCAGCAAAGTGTCAAACAAGAATATTTTATACAATTAGCTGTAATGAATTTCTGATGACTAAAAAATAATAGGACAAATCAATAAAAAATATGTTTCAGATTAAGTCTTGTTGAAGTATTATGGCATAAATTTGATTCGAAAAAAGTGACATAAAAAGTGACAAAAAGTCACATAAGTGACATAAAAATGACAAATTTCCTCGGAAAAAGTGAATGACAACAAATAAAGGACAGTAAAGTCTATGTCTAGTCAATTCAATTTGTCATAATCATATATACTAGATTAGGGTTGGCCAAGCTTCGGACGTTTTTGCACCGCACTGCACTGCACCGCGCACCAATCTTGAATCAGGACCGGAGATTAACAAGAAGACGAAAGACCTTTACACTTGATTCGAAGTGCTTTCCGAAAAGTTGTAATGCTTTACTATTAATATATTAGATTCAGCGTTTGAATACTTTAGAGTAGCAGAAGAATATTATGCTGCAGCATGTGCTTCATCATGCAATGTTATTTGCATGTGTCCTGGAATCCAAATGAAATATATGTCTGGCATTCAATTCAGTAATTCATGCACTAATTTTATAAGTAAAATAATGAGTTGATAAACTTTTTTATTGACAGTGATTAAGATAGAGAAATTGTAAAAATAGCAACCTTATATGTTGATTTTGATTTTAAATGTATAAAACGATTGTATATTGTATATAGTTATGTCATAAATACATACTATGATAACATACATTTTATCATTTTACTTCAAGCATAACCAATGAATCCATATTATTTTTTTAAACTAATAATTTTGGCATTACTTTTTAGACGTGGCTTTTAAACCGTAATCAAAATAAATATTTCTTAAATTGTCATTATAAGTTAGGGGGTATCAATAACTATATGAGTCGATGCCGAGTCTTCATAGATTTTTCAACCCATCTATACAAGAATGAAAGAGAAAAAAATGGTAGATTTAGTAAAAGCATTTATTAAAATAATCTCATTAGATGGTCATATTTTGACAATCTTGTCCTTGCAGTGTATGCTAATACCAATATACCATTTTGTTGTTAATGTCATTGTTTGATGCTTCAGCTCCAAAGAAATATACTCTTCTACAACGGAGAGCTCTAACAGTCAGTCTTATTTCCTGGCTTTATCAGTGATCAAGGATTGTGCATTGATCTTTGAGAGAAAGTCAAAATTAAATCTATTCTTAATCACTTAACAGTTTTATTAAAATGCAACAGAATTCCTCCAATTGATCCTCAATTCTTTTTTCCGAAATATTTTAAGGGTATACCATGCGTCTCTCTGCTTTATCTTTAATATATTTAACATTTTCATTTCAAACTAATATTCGTCAGAATATTATACAAAACTTATTTGTGAGTCTGTGTATTTAAATTTAGAGATATCATCATCTAGAAACATCTTCTAATAGAAAGATAATCAAACACAAAGATATAATAAATGCTCTTTTATTGCAAAATTAATGGCCAAAAAGTGTTTCCCTCCTACAACTGTTATTTTCTTTGAAAGGTTTTCTCAAACTGCAAAAGGTTAGCTTACCTATTTTGTAAGCATGTCTAAAACTTTGTTAAACAGTACAATACTAATAACCTTTTATAGCCAAAAGGGATTTATATGCATGACAAATATTTTGTATAATAAACTTTGCAAATAAATGTTATTTTATTAACATCATGTTATAAGTAAAAATTTATTTTGGAAGGTCAGTATGAAATATTTTGAAAATGTGGTTTAGCGCTCAAAAACTTCGGACTTCTAAAACGTCCTTGAGAGAACCATTTTCACTTCATCAGGTTATCCATTCATATACAGTAGCAGTGGTATGAGGTGCCAGTTGGTTGAGACTTAATGACCATACCATGGATGAATCGTTTCTTCTTTGTGTTGAAACCAGAGAGCTGCAGAGGAAATAAAAATGGAAAAGCAAATCTGAAGATGTAATATGTGAGTTCCTCCGTAGAGAGAGTAGCTAGTTATTCTAGTGTCGAAGGAACTAGTCACGGTTAAACTGAGGTTGATAGACCCTGGGTATTAATTGAGTGGCTAATGTTCCTGTCTCCATATATCTGCTTGCTGTTGAAGATTTTCGTTAGTGTGACATCTTGAAATTGAGGTGAGCGTTGACGGAAGCAACTATGTTAAACTGAAGCTGGTAGGTCTGGGTAATAACAGGGTGACTGATGGTCGTGTCATCACAGTGCTGTATTAAACTTCTTAGATCTGGTCTGCTGTTGGGAATTACTACTATTTGTTGTCCGCTTCCTTTTTCAGGGAGACTAGCTATGTAGTAAAAGTAGTTCGTCTGCCTCTTCTTCTTGAATTTTCCATTTACTATGACGAACTCCTTCTTGTAGTGTTAGATTTCCGAAAGCATCTTCTGAAAAAGGTGCTCTCGAAGAAGCTATTTATTCTTCTTCTACCTGGCCCCCTGCTAAGGGCTGCACTTTTTCGGGAGGCGGCATCTTCTTAACCACAGTAAGGATGTTCGTCCTCTTGCGTCTGTAGCGGGTTTGTCGTCTGCTTGCTGCACCGTTGAGAGACACTGCTGCTTTCGGCACCTCAGGAGAGAGACTGCAGCTAGCGACACCATTGGAGAGAGAGAGAGAGAGACTGTTCTTGCTTCCCAGGAACTGTTGCTAAAGCTGGTGCTCGACTTCCAGGGTCATCAATTATGAAGTGAAAGAGTGGTGGGTGTGTTATTTCGTTTCTCTGCCGCTTCACGTGTAGCAGTCACCATTTCTAGTCTCCAGGTTTGCAGGTGGAAGAGCTCGGCCTCTTTGCAGGCAGAAGAGCTCGGCCTCCTCTGCAGGCGGAAGAGCTTGGCTTCTTTGCAAGCTAGAGAAGGTGAGTCGGAGATAGGGAGCATCTTTGTAGGCTTTTGGAAGGCTCGGCTTCTTGGTAAGCCAGAGGGGTGAGCCGGAGCGGAAGCGGGATCACTTTTTCTTCTTCTTCTTCTCTTCTTCTTCTTCTTCGTGACTTTGCCCGGATAACAGGCAAGTCTTTGTAGTTGTAGACTCTTGCAGTTCTCTGCTTCTCTGGCCTCTGTAGTAGTTATCTTATAAGTCTCTCTCTCTCTCATAAGTATAGTGAAACTGAAATTGTTATTTGGATAAAATAAATTTTCTTGAAAAGCGTTCAGTTATATTTGCCAACTTCATACACATGCAGTCAAACTTTATACAAAATTTCAACTTTGTCCTAAGTACATGCAATTTTCTTTTAAAACCAATTTTTCTGTTTTCAAATTACAAATTTTGTTTAACAAAACTATTTTTTAATCCATTAACACTGGACGACAGAAATTTTTGTTAATGGATATCCTGAGACTCGTTTCTTACTGTATTTTCGGTAGCGGCTGAACAATGAATTATAACTAAATTTGCACATCCATCATAGTCACTAGAGAAGTCAAAAATTGTTCTTTTTGTAATGTTTACATAAGAAATTTTTTGGTTGTTTCTGTAATTCACAAAGTGTAAAATGTCTTGTTTTGTTTAACTCTATTTTCTTGCGATTTTATGAAAAAAAGGTGATCGCCAGCAATATACAGCGTATAATAAGTAGGAACCAAAAAATAGATAAAATAAAATGAACGCCAAACATGATAAAACCATGTTTGAAGGCGGAGATCGATAAAGAAACCTAGGTCGACGTTTTTTTCATGAGTCATTTACTTCATTTGTATTGGAAACGTTTGAATGTTAAGCTGTACTGATATGTAATATATATGTTGATTAACTATATATATATGATATATAACTATATATAATATTATATATATAAATATATATATTTATAATTATATAGTTATATATATATATATACTATATATATATATATATATATATATATATATATATACATATATTATATAAGTATAATTTATATATATATAATATATATATATATATATATATATATATATATAGTCATATATTATAATATATATATTATATATATATATATTAGTAAAATTTGTTCTAAAGTATTTTATATAGTACATATGTAGGGTATATACGAATATATATATATATATATATATATATATATATAATTATATACGTTATACTAATTGTTTGATTTCACTTACAGATCAGATTACAATATTAAAATGCCCACGAATTGTAAATGATCCAAAAAATGTTTGTTACATGGGGTGAAGGTAACGGTCTGAAAGTCCAATTGAGGAATACTACCCCTTAATAAAAAAAAAAGCATGTAAACTTTATTTTGAAAATTAAGGCTTAACTGAATCATCAAGATAAATCTTGGGCAACTCATATTTGCTGTGCGTCTTGTGTAACATTACTTAGTGGTTTCTTAACGGCAGCTGCAGAACATATGCACTTTGCATTATTCGCAATGGTATGGGGGAACCCAAAGGATCACGTCAAATGACTGTTTTTTTGGCATTAACAAAAATTGCTGAAAATAACAATAAGACCAAGAAGACCGATTAAATATCCAATACCTACCTTTCGGCTAATTAGGCCTGATCCTCACATGAAGAGCTTCTATCCCTGGCACACACCACCTGAAATGTTGAATCTCCGCTGTGCAGAAAACTCCGACGAAAGAAGTTTACAATTCGTCCAGAAAATGACGACTTTGAAAGACCATTGATTATGATGGAATGTCAAGAGAACCTGATTATGATTAATCAGCATGAACTCAATGATCTAGTTCGCGATCTATTTTTGTCAAAGAAACAGGCAGAACTATTGGCTTCTAGTTAAAGGGTTGGAATCTCTTGAGAAGGAGACTACAATTTCCTCATCTCGGCGACGCGAAGAAAAAATTCCGACCCTTTTCTCGGTAGAGCGGCAATTTAGGTGGATTGTCCTGATGTTTTGATTCCATTAATGAGAACCATTAGGAGACTGTCATGATCTAAGGAATGAGATTGTTAATAGATTCTTCTAAACTCAGTTTAAAAGCAGTGCTTCTTCATAACGGAAATGTGAAACCTTCGACTCCTATTGCCTATAGAGCCCATATGAAAGAGACCTACGGCACAACATGAAATTTTGTTATCGAAAATGAGATACGAACAGCATTCTTTTATTGAAAATACGATACAAACAGCATTCTTTGGAATATATGCGGCGATTTAAAAGTATAGGACTTTTGTTAGGTCTCCAACAAAGGATATAATAACTAAATTTCGTTGTTTCCTATGCGAGTGGGCATCAGCAGAGTTTTCGCAAACAATCATTTTAGTCAAGAAGCACTGGCTAAAGAATCGTAATTATGGAATAAGAATGTAATTTTTCAACCACTTGTGAAACTTGAAAAAGCTGTATAGTCTTTCTCCTTGTGCACATGCCAATCCCGGGCTTTAATGAAAACTTTTGTACAAAGGAATGGATAGAAAGTGGTCCGGGTTCCTATACGGTAATAAGCAAATTCCCTAAGGATCAGTGAGATCTGCAAAATTAAGAGGGTATATTTTTGTAGGCGCGCCCACAAATACAGAGAGGCGTAGATGAAGGACCATCCTGTTGATGAAGGCTTGAATAATACGTTGAAGAAAAGCTGCCATGGAGACTCCTTTAAAAAAAAGGTTCATAACGGGTTTGTTAGGGGCAACTATTAAGGCCGACAACTATGAAGAAATAGTTTCCGAACTCCTTCGAAATTATTAAGCAATGGGTTGTAACATGTCCCTAAAAATACATTTGCCTTCATCCGTCACACTTAACTTTTTCCTAACTGCAATTAGTGCGCTATAGAAGCGATGAGCATGCGGTGAGCGATTACACGCGAAGATATTTCAACTATGCAAAAAGAAACGTTATCAGGCGATGGAATCAAATATGCTTGCAGACGTATTGTTTGGGGACTTAGAAAGGCGCGTTCCCCTCAAGCAAACTACAAGTAGAAAAGTCTCCTTCAAAAACTCTCATTTTAAAGTTGCATAAGTATAGTAAGGTTGAGCTAAATGTCAACTAAGCTTTAATCATATTTTTAGATAACAATATTAAATTTTTAATTTCGTAGTGAATTTACAAAAAAACCTTTTTCAAAAAAAAACTGCCCGTTACGACAAAATGGTATGCAAATTCGGGATCCGCGCACAAAACTCCATCAATAAGAAACACTCATTTGTACTCATTTTAACAGACAAAAAGTCAAATTGTTTGTCGTCTAGGTGTTATTAACTCCTTGTAATATTATTATGATTATAGGTAATAGTTGTTACATGATTTCTTTAATATATGGTCAGACATACTTTAGAAAAAAAAAATTTAATTTAAAAAGGGAGACAGCTTTTTCAGCTCTCTCTCGCTCGAATGTCTCATAAAGAAGAAAATAAACTAACGGTCCCAGAAGTGACGGGTTGTTAATATAAATTTAATTTTTAATAATATTTTTTTTCAAAATAGAATAGCTTTCATTCGAAGCAAGTAATTTTTTTTAAATGCAAGAAGAGTCCTTATAATATAAACTCTAATATAGATAATAAATTAATCAAGCAAACATATTATTGAAGGCTTTGAATTTCATATCTTTAAAGATAGAAAATTCATAGCTCAGAGTAACTCTTGCGCTCCTAAAAAGAAATACGAATGCGTTTATAATAGTCTTAAGAAATGTAAAGTTAATATAGATAATGATAAATTTTCATAGATATGTAAATCCATAATCGCCTGTAAAGCATTATATTACACGGATTAAATTATCATAATCTATTAATTTTGCCATAGAAAAATAACCTTAAATACAGGAAGCTTATAGTAAATGGCTCTTTTTCTTACAAAATCCAATCGGCGACAAGTGTTCCACCTACAA
>JABUQX010124967.1:5000-10000 GCA_015478945.1 Trachelipus rathkii
AATATGATATTAAATTGATTATTAAATATATTAATTTTTATTATTAAGTATGAATTTATATTTTTATTATTTTATTATATCTATAAATTTGTGATTACAATCGCTATTATTATTAATTGATTATTTTCTCAATTTATTATTATTAATTCAAGATTCTTATTTTATTATTATTATTTATTGTAATTTATTTACTTATTTATTACTAGGCACATGAAAAGCAGTTCAGCAACATTTTATCTATTTTTGATATAGACTACTCCTTATATTATTAAAAAAATTTATACTTAATTTATTACACATATTGCCTATATTTATTTTATTTATCTAAGATTTATAAATTTAAATTTATTACAAATATTAGTACTATATTAAATTAAAATATGTATTAAATATATAACTAAATAACCATTGGGATGTGAGACTTTAGTTATTTTTATTTATTAACTTAATATATGAACTCATATATACATATATATATCATTAATAGACAATTAACTAATTATATGCTCTATTTTATCAATGACATAATATATATATATATAGTATTTAATATATATACTATATATATATATTATATATATTATATATATAATCTATATTATATAAGATAATATATATATAATATATATATTATATATATATATATAATATATTATATATATAATATATGGGTGGAGGCGGATAATCGACATTTGTTTAAACCATTGCGTTTAAACCCATGGTTTAAACACAATAAAAAAAATAATGGTTAACATAAAAAAAAAAATGCCATAAATATTAAAAAATATATTTATTAATGATTTTTCTTTAAGCATGTGATGATGGGTTTTCTCATTTTTCAATCGAAGAGGTAATGAAAAGGATAAAAAAATTTCTGCTGATTTTATATTATTGTGAGGATTATTATTATTATTAGTTTAGTATATATTATATATATATATATATAGTATAATAGTGTGTATAAATATATGAATAAACTGTATATATCCTATTATAGTATAGATCATAATATATTATTTAGCAAAATTACAGAAATATGAAATTGTAATATTTATTATTTAATTCTATTATTATTATATAGTATATAATAGTCGTCTATATATCTATATAGGAATTATAATTAGTATATTAGCTGTAAATTGGATATTTTATATATGAACTTGGATGTGTTAGTTAAATTAAGTAATATTTGACAAAATAGTAGTATTTCTAATGTAAATAGGCTGAGATGATTACTAATTAATATTTTATTACTCTTCATATATTATTATAAAGTGCTGGTTACTATTAATTATAAGAAACTTTTAAGTTATTTTAATGCTTTTATATTCATTATTATTGAATAATATAGTATTTTACTAATTATATATATATATTATATTTATCAGAAATAATCAATTCAGAGACCAATATCATTATATTCTATAGGGGGTCTATCTTTTTCTGTACGATTTTGACTTATTATATTTATTTATAATATTAAATATGTTTTTGTTTCCTTATATTATATGAACCATTACAATTCTATCGGGAGCATTTTTTTAAAATATATTTATTCATACTAATACTATAATGACTTATATAAATATATTATATATATATTTATATATAATCGTAAATATGGATCTGGTCGATGTAGTAATATTTATATCAATATTCAAGTTCAAATTTAGATTCAATAAATATTTATATATATATGTATGAAATTCATAAGATTTTTAATATTAATTTACTCTTTATATAATATTTCACTCCTATTATATACGTTATTATAACTACCTGGTATACCTTTATACTTATATACCTCTAGAATTAGTTAGGGATCATTCATCTGTATATTCATTAAGTTAACATGTATAATTAATAAATATAACTCCAATATAGTATAAAATCTAATGTTTATTATTTTCTTATTTTTAGCTAAATTTATCTTTACTTTTATTTTCTATTTTATTTTTATTTTTAGTTTATATTTATTAAACATATATATAATATATGTATTATTATTATTTTCTACTTTCTTTATATGAGTTAAGTTATGTATATATAATGTATCTTTTCTAATATATTATATTATTTATGAATTTATATAGGTTGGAAAAAGCTAATTGGGTTATTTTTAAAAAAAAACAAAAACCATTGGGTTTTTTAAAAAGACAAATAACCAATGGGTTTTTTTTGGTTTTTTTGGGGTTCATGCTAATTTTGATGTTTTAATGTGGTTTTTATTGGTTTAATATTATTTTAAAGGCAAAAATCATTACTGGAAACTGTTTATAGCAGAATGTGCTACTCACAATAATTTTAAAATTCCCTTAATAAATTTCTTTAGATTCTTAAAATTCAAATTTTCTGGATAACTGTAAAATATATATAAATTATTATTGTTTTTGAGTTTTACAATTAACTCATAAAGTAAAGAATAGAGGGTATATTATAATATATAAACTCTATCCAGATAAAAAAGGTTTTACTTTATTATTTTATCCCAAAAATCTACTATACTTTGGCAATGCACCCAAAAATATAATTATGGCCAATTGCGATATGACGACAATTGTCACTTTATATTTGAATTTCTGTTAAAGGATGACAGATGATAATGACGCAAAAAGAAAATCCGCAAGATGCCACATTTTCCACAATCCTCACATCCACATATGAGTTTTTATTATAAAACTTTTGAATGTGGCATCAATGGGTAGAAAAATGAATTCCTACGAGCTTGGAAACAAGAATCATGTTTTAACATGTTAAATTTACAATATATATATACTTGTAATCCCCCTAATGTATTTTCAACCATGCTAGGATACGATCCTGGAACCTTGCAGATGAGCGTGCATGTGTTTGACCATACTACGACGAGAGAAAAGAGAAACCGAGAATACTTCTACTGTCCAAGAGAGCATTACTACGTATTCTCCCGCTCGGCACTCGACGTAGGGCCAAACAGGTACCGCGCATGGTAAATAATAATACCATAATACCGGGGGTTTATTATGTATAATGAAATGCAATCATTTACCTTGCAATCAAAATTTGTAATTGTAAATCCCCTAATGTATTTTCACGCATGCTAGGATACGATCCTGGCCCTTGCAGATGAGCGTGCATGTGTTTTGACCACTACGGTACGACGAGACAAAAGAGAAACCGAGAATAACTTCTACTGTCCAAGAAGAGCACTACTACGGTTCCTTCCGCTCGCACTCGAACGTAGGGCCATACAGGGTACCGCTCATGATGAATAATAATACCATAAACCGGGGGTTATTATGTATAATGAAATTGCAATAATTTTGAAGTTTTATTTTAAAGCATACATATATATAGATGTATATATAAATTTTTACTATTACATATATAACAATATAATACTCCTAATAGGTATCTGTATAACCAGCACGTAGGCTATTTTTATCAATACATAACACTGTAAATTTTTCTCGCACTACTCGCACGTGTGTGCATGAGACTGAGACGTGCAGAGTTGATTGTGTATGGCACCACGTACGCTTTCGAAGATCGAACCTAATAGAGAAAGAGAAATACTTCTACTACGTGGTGCAGAACAGAGTATGGCTACATCTGTACATCACGCGTGTATCCTAGCTATCGAGTGACTCCGAAGATAAGTTGCCAAAAGGGATTTTCAGATGTCGGCATGTGCACTGAATTGCTATATCACTAACATTATAAACCACTATAATAAAATAACAGCTTGTCTATATCATGTAATACTTTTATAAATACCATAATATTTATCACACACTTTGTGTGTGACAAAGGTCTCGAATAATTGGCTCAAAATTGTAGTAGCACGATACCGCCCTAGTCATAACAACGTGTCTCTCTTAAATCTACCTCAGGTAGCTACGCATACACGAATTATTCTATGCTGCACATATCGCAGGATTCGATAAACGATATGAGAAATAAGATCGTTATTAAATGAAAATACTTCTAGGATGTCATCTCGTCTAAAAGAGTGTACAAACCCGAAAGATGATAACACATCTAATCATGTCAAAATTAAGCTTGAACTGACGCTTTATGCAAGATGCAACAACTATAACGGTATCTCTGCCGTTTGCTTCAATAGGTGTGAGATAGGCTAGAGATGAACGAGTGGAGGACCGTTCACGATATAGCTTGCTCTACTAATTCATTTGTAAGGTAAAGCCAGCTCATATAATTTCGATTTTCTTCGTTAATAGTCTCAGTTCGTATAGACAGTATTGGATTAAACACATGCCGCTCATTCTGCAAGAGTAGTTTAGAAGCTAAGTTTATGCACTATATTCGCAATATGCGTGATTTGAAAATACATTAGGAGAGTATTTCATCTAATTACAACTTATTATTGACTAAAGAGTTTTAAAAGGTACTTGTGACTATATCTCGATTCTACTTTATTCACTTAACATCAACGATCCCTGTGTTATGTGTTATTATTATTTCCTAACGAGTGCTCGTGGCGCATAACAGGAGATTGTCTGCGAACCACTAACTGCGCTAAGTGCAGATTGCGGGTAGGAGAGAGGCTAGTAGTGCATAACTTTCTTGGACTTGATAAGGATAGAGATATCTGATTGCGTATTCTCATTATGGATAACATCATGAGTGTATGATAGTAGAGTAAATCTCAGTGATCTCTCTATCTCGCAAGGGTTAGTGAGATTCGTAACTCTTGATAGGTGAAAATACTATAGAGGGTATTTATACAATAATTCGCACATATGTGATCTGAATGTCATGGAGGATAAAGAAAATGCATTTCAATTAACATGTAAATATTTAAACTCTTCCTGGTTCTCACATGGTATTATTATTCAGTTTGTCGACTAAGAGGGACGGTATACCCTTCAATACACTGTTTGGCCCTACGTTCGAGTGCGAGTGGGAGGAACCGTAGTAGTGCTCTGCTTGGACAGTAAAAGTATTCTCGGTTTCTCTTTTTGTCTCGTCGTAGCGTAGTGGTCACACTTGCACGCTCT
>JABUQX010124967.1:15000-27500 GCA_015478945.1 Trachelipus rathkii
AGGAATATTAGTATCTTAGGACAATGACTGTAAAAAGGAATAAAATAATGAGGTCAAGATTAGGGAAAAATAGCAAAAATTGTCCGATTCCATAGCCCTATGGTTTTTTTGGAACCTAGATACTGTATAAATATTTTCACAACTCAGTTTTTCATTAAAATGCTTAAAGTCAGCTCGAGGAAAATGTGAAGATATTCTAAACGCATATAATAGCAAATGTTGCATCTAAATCATCTACAGGCACCAATGTCACTGACGTCACTCGCTGCAATTTTACCTACGAGCAATGATAATAAAGATAGTCAGCTGTCTAAGCAGACATCAAAAATCTTCACCAGTACCTCATAGAGAACCGCATTTGCCCTCACGAAGATCCTCTTTTATGGTGGAGGCTGCATACACAGAGACATATCCTGATCTCTCACAGTTAGCAAGGTCTCACCTGGTTTGTCCGCCTTAAAGTGTTGCCAGTTAACGTTGTCAGTTACGTTGTCATTTAACGTTACCAGATGCTTGTCTGACCTATGATGAAAAACGTAGTAGATTAAATTCTGAGACAGAGGGAGCTGAAAAATTATAATTTCTGACATTTCAATAATATACCTAAACTATTAATTACGTTATCAACTGCAACTCTAAAAATTAATGAAGTGGTTTCAAAGGATTGAGGTTAGCAAATTAGTTAGGTTGTTGGGATGCAGGTGAGAGTGAGTCTTCTGGGATGCAGGTAAAGGGTGGGTTCTCGCCCCTGCATTCTGGAAAACTAGGGAACTGATCGTATTTTATTCATTCACTTTTTTCAATTCCGAACTCTTATAATAGAAAAAATATAAATAAAAGTACCATTGGCATATTTTTCAAAAGTTTGGTAAATAAAGTCGGAGATAAAAAACTTTATCCCGCATGGGATAAACCACCACATGTTGCAACTGAGAAGCAACATACTCACGACTTTATTGTTGTTTAATTACATCTACACACAACACACACACACCACACACACACAACAACACACACACACACACACACAACCACACACAACACACAACACACACACACACACACATCTCATCACACACACACAAAGACACACACACACAAGCACACGCAAACACACACACCACACACACACACACACACACACACACACACAACACACACACACACACCACACCGACACACACCACACAACACACAACACACAACACACACACACACATACACACACACACACACACACACACACACACACACACACAACACACACACTAACACAAACACAACACACACACACACAACACACACAACACACCACAGCACACACACACACACACACACAAACACACACAACCAACACCCCCAACACACACACACACACACACACACACACACACACACACACACACACACACACACACAACACAACACACACACACACACACACCACATCACCACACACACACCACACCATATATACACACACACACACACACACACACACACACACATATATAAATATATATTATATATATATAAGTATATATATATATATATATATATATATATATAATATATAGAGCATGATCTAAGGTCACATTATATTATAGATACGACGCCCCTCGTGTAAAGTCTGGTCCAATATATATATTATATATTAACGTTATGATCACACGAGGGGCACGAGGGTCGGGTATTTAGTAGGGGGTCCATATTGGACAACGATGGTCAAAATGACCAACGGTGATTTTACCTTACCTTGACCTTTTCTGACCGCCACGTTGTTTCCTGAGGGTAAATTTTTACCTGCCCTTTGGACCTTATATATGATTTGTCAGCGGCAAAAGTGGGTCTGTAACCTGCTACATAGACTCTCACTCGAGCGGAGCGTGGTGGATGCTAATTATATTCCCTGCTTTCGAGATCTTACTATATTAGATTCGTTGGACTGCCATGTCGTTATCAGCTCTTCTACATCTCTTTCGTCGTGTGATCTGACTGCCTATTTTTTGAGAACCCTTATTTTTTGAAGAAACCTTTTTTTTTTGGAAACCCTTTTTTTTGGAAACCCTAATTTTTTGGCAACCCTAATTTTTAAGCACCTTTCGAAAGAAAGGTGCGCCAACGGTGCGTCAGCAACCGTTGGTACGTATTACCCTATTTTACGCCCGCCTAATTTTTTTTCGACCGTGGCCATTTTGCCCACGGTAGATTTTGATCTTCCTTATAGGGGCTTGCCCTTTTTGATTGTCGTTACCTGTTTGACCAATGATTTTGCGACCAACCCTTTGGTCTTCCTTGGGTCATTTTTGGCCCACGAGGTAATTTTTTGGTCTCCGTGGTCAATTTAGGCCCACGGTAATTTTTGGCTAACGCTTTGGTCTTCCATGGGTCAGTTTTGGCCCACCGGTAAATTTTTCAACCAACCCTTTGGTATTCCATTGGGTCAATTCTTGGCCCATGGGTAAATTTTTGATCTTTCCTTTAGTGCTTAGCCCATTTTTGGTGTCTTTACCTTGTTTGACCCTGATATTCGACCTTAACCTTACCATATACCATGGGTCAATTTTTGGCCCAGCGGTAATTTTTTGGGCTTCCTTTAGGGGCTTAGCCCTATTTTTTGACGTCTTTACCTTGTTTGACCATGATATTTCGTCCTTTAACCTTGCCATATACCATGGGTCAATTTTGACCACGCTACTGATGGCTTTGATGGTTTCCCAATCACCGTAAAGTAGTAACCTAGTGATGTTCTTTAGTGTTTCTATGAGTTATTAGATGAGTGCCAGGTGAGTGCAAATGAGTGCCAAGTGAGTTGCCAATGAGTGCCAATGGGTGCCAAGTGAGTGCCAATGAATGGCCAAGGTGAGTGCACAATAGTGCCAAGGGTGAGTGCCTACATAGGTGGCCAACTGAGTGGCCACTTTTTTCAAGGCCTTTTCTAGCCTACTCCCGAGCCCTAGAAATAGCCCTAATAAGGGTATCTACCCTTAGGTAATAAGGTATGAGGAATCGTTTGGTGTATATTACAATCTGCTAGAATGCTTCCTACTATGAGTTAGTCTTTTTTCTAACACTTATAGCATGACTGAATATATATCTAAAGAGCTACACATTTGAGACAGTGATCGCAAACGTTTCCGAGTCCGAGTCCGCGTCCGCAGGTCAGCCCATCCGCGAAACCGCCGCCGCTCGCCGCAGGCGCAAAATTCGCATAAACCGCCGGCCGCCGTGCGCCCGCAGGCGCATAATTTCCGCGTAACCGTGCCGCGTGCGCAAATTTCGCGTGACGAAAAATTGATATCAATGTAAACTATTCAGAATTTCGTTTTTTCAAATAATACTATGAGTCATGTATTTTACTAACAAATTGTAAACGAAATTTATTAAAAACATATACTTTACATACCTTAAAGCAGTAAAGCAGTAAAACAATAGAGGTGTTATTACCTAACACCTAGGGGATTGTAATGCCTTTGTTTACTGCTTTAACTGCTTTTAACTTTCTGCTTTAATCTGGCTTTAACTCATGTTTTACTGCTTTAAATTTCTGTTTTACTGCTTTAACTTTCTGCCTTTACTGCTTAAACTTTCTGCTTTATGCTTTTGTTTTCCTGCTTTACTGCTTTACTCACATACATTACATACCTTAAAGCAGTAAAGCAGTAAACAAAAGCATACTAACAGCCTAGGGGATAGTAGCTTTTGTTTTACTGCTTACTGCTTTAGCTTTCTGCTTTACTGCTTTAACTTTCTGCTTTACCGCTTTAACTTTCTGCTTACTGTTTTAACCTCTATATTATTAACATTATGTTTCTTTTATATTTTTTAATTTTTGTTTTATTATTTTTTATTTATTATTTCTATTTTTTTTTTTTTGTTTTAATTACTTTTTTAATTTTATTTTTGTATTGTAAGAATAAAAACACACAGAGTTTCTGTTATTATAAACATTTTATTTTAATAAAAATTGTAGCGAATTTTAAATTAAAATCTTTTTTTATATACGAGTTTTAAGGGAAGTAAAATCGCGTTTTTCATTTTAAAGCATTTATTACATAATCAGAAACTATAAAATCATTGACATACAAATTTTTAGCATCAAATATATTTACAAGTTTATTAAAACATACATTATTTAAAAAACATATAATGAAATAAATACAATAGACTCCACATAAATTGGAATATAAGGGTTGAACAGGGTAAGACATAGTTTTTACACAGCTTACATTATTATATTTTAAAAATAAGGTAATATAATGATTATTCAATATAAATTTTAAGTTCAAAGAATCAATTATGTGAACAGTATCGTTTTTTGCTCTATAAACGGAAATCCAATGTCCTGTTGAGGTGATGTGACGAGGCAATGTATTGAATATGAAGCATGTATCCTTCTCCAACTTTACAGAGTTTATTTCGTTAATAGCAAACACTCCTAAAAAGCGAGGTTCATTTTTAAACACCGATTTTATTTCCTCTTCATTCATCTTTAATAATTCAAAAGTACGTTGCGTACTCGGTCAATTTCAATGAGTTGAGGATGCTCAAGATAGACCACTACAGTGATGGGTGATTGTAGAGTCGAACCAAAAGAGAGACTTAGTCCTAGGGTACCCTTTCTCAAAATGTTTAAATGATAGGCGTTACAAGCTGAAAGGTCTGCAGTAAGATCATAGGCGTATAAATTACTATTCTTTGCGTATTCTTCAAGATTTAAGCCTGTCCCACTATCATTACATGATATACAGTATTGGCTATTAAGTCGTAAAAAGGTCGAGTACAGAGAGATAGGTCTCCGTTGTATAACATTTCATAATCACGTCCGTGAGGCAGTCCATTCACATGTAAACTGATACCCCTAAGTCCGAAAGGTGTGAATTTATAGGGTGACTTTTTATAATTCCCTGAGTAGGATTCATGTTCCACAATCCCTATTATTACTTTCTGTGGTAAATTTCCGTTCACAATGTTAGGGATATTGATACTCGATAACCCTTGAGTGAAATTAAATATCTTGGTTTCAACTCTCTTAATAGGGTACTTTGCTGTAGTATTCAAAAGCGAATTTTCAATTTCCAAATGACGCTGTGGTGATAATTTCACTTTTCTGACATAGAGATAAGCCTCCAACAGTTTGAAAACAGGTTCTGGACATACAGCTGTAACAGCAGGTTTACTTTTTATTTTAAGAGCAAATTTAGGATTTTGATCGGGTTAAAAGGATTCTAGTATCTACAGATGGTAGAATGAGTCTTTCTTGAGAGAAGATATCGCCATTTAATCGACCGTAAAATTCATAAGTATTATTTATGACTTTAGCTGCTTTATCTATATGTGCAGCTTCATCTTTGAAACTGTAAAAACCACATGATTTGAGATGAGATTGTTTAGCATCGTCTGAATAATTTTAAAAAATGTTCTATATAAGCTTCTATAAGGATAATTAGCCGCTGATGCACTAGTGAAGTCCCGTTAAGATAGACTTCAATCTGGGAGAAACATGTATACAGGAAATTTGATTCTGTATATACTATATGGTCATCACCCGTAGGAAGATCTGTACCATCAGGTTTTGTCAATTTCGTTTTTACATATAAAAACACATTAGAGGGGTCTAGGTATTGATCAGAAGTGCCTGGAATATTGAACTCTAGAGGAACATCTGTATTGGTAATTGAATGCAGAGGATTAATACTGATAAAGTTGGACTCGCTAACGCTAATCTGTGTAGGGTTCATTGAGAAGAGATCCAATTCACTCTTACAGCAATCAGGACTAGAAGGATGAAGGAAATGCATCTTGCATGGGCGAACTCTGGACGTATAATGAACATTTTCATGAAAAACCTTACTTATATACACACATCGTATAAAAGTTATCAGTTAGTAATTAAATAGCAAATACATCAATACATTTTTTCTTTAAAGGTTTTTTCCGCTTAGTCTTTTTCTTTATGACAATCTTCTTGATCCCTCGACCTTGTCCTGACATTTTACGTCTTATTTTACGCTTAACATCATCCAACATCTCATCTGAAACATCGGCTATACGTCTTTTTAATGCTGTACGAGGATTATTTCCTGCAGCAATATCTTGAATAGTATGCAAACCTGTTCTTATAGCTTTTTTACCTATATATTCCCCGCCTTTCCTGAGCAGAGGCCTTGCACTTCTCCATAGCTTGGCAAAAAATCCACCAAGGCCATACCCCCTCTGCATTTTTGTTCCCCTGAATACCCTTTCTTCATCCATTATTACAGGAGTATCTTTCTTATACTATCTTTACACTGTGAGAGTATGTTAATGAATGAAAAATATATCTGACTACACCTCTTATATATTCCATTACTGCATCTGTTTCTTTCTAATATGAACTTTGCATAACAATGCACCGTATGTAAAGGGAAAAGGATTTCCTTCTACATCTTTTATATGCACGCGTACAGAGTCAAAATTTGATCTATTCAGAGGTAAATAATGAACATTAGGGAATGTTATAACTTTACTCTCTTTGGGAAAATATACTACTCTTAATAAAGGAGCTTTAGTATTACCTACATATTGATGATCAATTATATTTGTATATACATAAGCCATACCTGGATGATTGAGCATCTCGGATGGGGTACATGTATAATGCAGTACTCGATCTGCTTCATCTTTTAGTTCATGTGGAGTCATGCGTTTATTCTCCACAGATAGTATAACCCTCTTCAACATAGTAGGGATATCATGAAGTATATCCAACTCTGCATCACGTCTACGAATATGTTTACGTTGCCATGGTGATCGTTCGAGAAAAAACATGTCCCGGTCTCGTAGGTTTACATTTACTTTTGAACTTAAAGATATTATTACTTTATCTTCATAGGTACGCATTTCAGTTTTGTATACCAAGTCCTTACACATAATACTCATATCAAAGAGAACGTTTAAATGACTAAAAATAGCAGGAACCGATTTAAAATAAGACCGTCGCAGAACAAATTCTTCAATGAAGTATTCTTTTGTAGCAAATGTGGGCGTATTCATCTTTTTGGCAATTGTAGTTCTTTTCAGAAAACGAGTACCTTCCGCTTGTAATATAGTTTCAACACATTCTACACTTCTGTACACCGTCATCCAGAATAGATTGTGAGGCAAATTTTCTATGTCCGTATTTAATATCATTTCACATAATCCTACTTCGTATGCCTCTCTTTCAAGTTGTATAGGATTCATTAGCACAGTTGTAAAATCCGAGAGTTTATTATCAGGATGTAAATCCAAGGAGGCTGAAGAAGGCAGAGTTATATAAAAGTGATCTACACTCTCCATGATTATAATGACAACTGATTAATGATTCTTAACTTCACTTGCTTTTATATAAGTATTAAACTTGGCCGGATATCCCCTCCATTTCACAAGTAACTGCTTATTTTTTCCTTTACCTCTCGTAGTTAATATTTTTTCAATTTTATATTCATGAGTTACAGGATTGAACCTTACTTTTTGTATTTCCTGTTTATAAAATCCGCCTTTTATTTTTTCACCATTTAAATCTTCCAGATAATATAACTTTAAACTATCACGACTGAATGGTTGGATATTGTGGACTTTAAAAACTTCCGTAGTCCAACCGGATTCATATCCTTTTCTAAACCTTTCTTCTGTTCGAGAAACTCTTACATAATCGTTTACCTTTATTCCTGAATTATCTTTTATTTTGTTTTCTTTTTCACCCATATGTGCCATACGTCCTCTAGTTTTTGACATCTCTAAAGGAGTTGACTTTATAGTTCTATGGTAAGACCTGTTATAAGAATAAGCGAGATCGTCCAGTATATCAATATATTTAAAAGTATTCATTTTAGTAAAATATCTATGCATGCGTTCTTTAATAGTACGTTGGACTCTTTCAACTATTGCCGCTTTGTTTACGGAAAATGTATTGTAATAGCTTATACCATACTCCCAGAGCATCTCCTGAAACTCTCGCCCCTTGAATTCCATTCCTGAATCTGTCCAAAATGATTTAGGTGTTCTCCGCTCGTCCTCTATAATTTCAAGTACAGCATCGGCAACTGTAGCTGATCTTTTATCTTTTATTGGTTTCAACCACAAGTATCTAGAGTATACGTCAATTGTAAAAAGTATATATTGAAAACCTTCATTATAAGAGCTGTATTTAATCATTTCCGATAAATCTAACTGCCATATGCTATCGAGCTGCGGAGATATGGTTTTCCGCGTAGGAAATTTTTTTCTTACAGGTTTATGTAGAGTAAATGCCTCTTCTCCCTCTAAATATGCTTTTAACTCTTTTCTCTCAATATTAGGATACCTTAAAGCAAACCTAGTGAAACCCCCAAAACTATTTGGCTCCCTCAGATTGAAGTAATACTTATCAACTACCTCCTTCGCCGCCATGTTGTCTACTGACACACGTGTAGCGTTATATATATAAACAACTATATATATATATATATATTATATATATATATATAATATATATATATATATATATATATATATATATATATATATATATATATATATATTTGTCACAAAAATGTGATATTAGGTCACAAGGGAAAAAGAAAGAGAAAAAGATTTAAAATAACATTTATTTATACACAAACATTACAACTAAATATATATGATAATACATAATTACGATTTAATCCAACTAGACCTATTATAAGGTGTTTTTCTTAGTCGTGCTCTGGTAACACGTTTAAATTTATCTGATGCGTAAGAAGTGCCTGATGGACTTGAATCAGGTCTTGGCGTAATGGGGATATTATCTAAGTCTGCTAATCGGCTTGTATTTAAGATTAAACTTCGGGGAAAATTAATAGTCTGAAGTTCTTGTTTGATATCATTCCATCCTTTTACAGGCCCTTTCTTCCAGTTACGTGAGAGATCAGCTATCAAATCCACAATATTTGAGCCTTTAACTATTTCATCATCAATTACGATCTGTCCTGCTTCATTCAAAGTTAATTGGTCTTTTAAAATATTATATAAAGCTATTCCTGATTTACGCACTCTATTAGGTAAGCTCTCCTCTAGGATATTTTTAAATTTATCTTCATTTTTCACTTCAAGTTTTACTTCATTAGGTATATCTACATCATCGGTTAGCGGGATACGTAGGGATGGATGTAGGTGCAAGTCTTTAAGATCTATCAATTTTTGTATGGCATCTTGGTATAAGATGCGTTTCTCATGGATGTTAATGTCTGAATTTAATATCCTGTACACTTCTTTCTCATATTTGGTTATCTGTTCAACTTTAGGATCATATAAGCTAGGAGGTAGAGGCTGCTGGAAAGATAATGAGTCGTTCACAATATAAGGATTCTGTTGGTGCAACTGTTGCTGCTGATGTGAAAGAGGTTGTAATGACAATGCATTGGGCTGTAATATCTGCGTGTATGGGGGTTGTGAATGATGAAACTGTGATTGTGGATTATGCGCAAGGTGTGGCAATAACTGGCCATATTGAGGTTGTAAATGATGAATCTGAGGAACTGAATTCTGTACAGATGCTGTATTATTATACTTCATTTTCTCATACTCATTATATGGAAGTACAGCAACCTTCTTCATTATGGGGACAACCACTTAGTTATCAGGGGAGCTATAACGGAGAAGAGTAATGGCAGGAATACTCCTCCTCCTCTCTGTAGTAACTTCTTTTTATTTTTCAAATTTTTTAATGTTGAGGGAGAGTTTTTAATGATGTTTCTATAACGCCGTAGCTTTACCTTCTGAGGCTGTTTAAGGGAACATTTCCTTTTATAAGATTTAAACAGACTTCCATACACACTGGGAGTGATTCCATCATTCGAGCAATCACTAATAATCAGGTTAATTAGTTTACGTTTTTCAGATGGTTTCAACTTTTTAAATTTTTTTATAAGAGGTAAATACTTTGCAACTAGAGCACTCATTATTCAGGTATGTATACAGTTTCTATCTCATAGGGAAGAATGTTGGTACGGAGCAACACTCTGTGCGTAATTTTTGGGTGAAGTTCACACATCAAATAACCGTGGAGGATCGACGTAACCTCTTTATATACCTTTAAGAACTCTTTCCTTTGAAGAGGAAACATTTGAAGTTGCCAATACATTAATTTGACTCACGTCTCTTCTCTGTCCAAAACAACAGTAAATACTGTGTGTTTAAAGAAACACTTCGCATATGCTTGCTTTGATGAAAAATATTCTGCGTTATGAAAAACACAGAGATATTTAGATGGTGAGAATAAACTGTGAACGCTTCTGCTATTTCCAAATTCAATTTGTGCATTAAATCATCTAATACAATAATTTTGTGGCCTTGTATATTGTCCAGCGATCTAATATCGTATATGCCTTCATGAAATTGAATCACATCTTTATATTCTTTAAATTTTTCCTGATAAACATTATAGCACCATATTATTTTTACAGGGGTTTGCTCAAAAATCTCCATTTCCTTTAAAATATTTAATAATAGAAAGGTTTTACCACAACCTGTCGGCCCAGCTACAAGACATGTAGCCGGACTTCGGAACGTAAATTTCTCCACATCCATATCCGTCAAGTAGATAATGAATAATGAGTTTAATTAAAGTTGTAAAGCAGTAAAATATATGTTTTTAATAAAATTTCGTATCAATTTTAGTTAAATAAAATGGTTTTATATAACAGAAACCTCTGTGTGTTTTTATTTCTTACATTACAAATTAAAAATAAAAAAGTATTAAAACAAAAATAGAAATAATAAAAAGTAATAAAACAAAAATATAAAAGAAAACATAATGTTAATAAATATAGGAGTTAAAACAGTAAAGCAGAAAGTTAAAGCAGTAAAGCAGAAAGTTAAAGCAGTAAAGCAGAAAGCTAAAGCAGTAAAGCAGTAAAAAAAAGCGCAAACTAATCCCCCCTAGGTGTTTTAGGTAACACCTCTATTGTTTTACTGCTTTACTGCTTTAAGGTAAGTAAAGCTGTGAGTTAAAGCAGTAAAGCAGAAAAGTAAAAAACCAGTAAAGCAGAAAGTTAAAGCGGTAAAGCAAAAAGTTAAAGCAGTAAAGCAAGAAATTTAAAGCAGGTAAAACATGATTTAAAGCAGTAAAGCAGAAAAGTAAAAGGAGTAAAGCAGTAAAAACAAAAGCATACTAATCCCTCTAGTGTTAGGTAATAACACCTCTATTGTTTTACTGCTTTACTGCTTTAAGGTATGTAAAGGATATATGTTTTTAATAAAATTTCGTACAATTGTAGTAAAAATGAATGACTCATAGTATATTTGAAAGAAATTCTTTGAATAGTTTACATTGATATCATATTTTTTTCGTTCACGCGGGATTTTGGCGTCTTGCGGACCCACGCGGCGACGGTTACGCGAAATATTGCGCTGCGGGCGCACGCGCGGCGGTTTACGCGTAATTTTGCGCCTGCCGGGCGCACGCGCCGCGGTTTCGCGGATGGGCTGACCTGCGGACGCGACTCGAACTCGGAAACGTATGCGATCACTGTCTCAAAATGGGTGTAGCTCTTTAGAATATATATTCCAGTCCCATGCTATAGTGTGAAAATAACTAACTCATAGTAGGAAGCATTTTATAGCAGATTGTAATGTACACCATTCGATTCCTCATCCTTATTACCTAGGGGTAGATACCCTTATTAGGGCTATTTCTAGGCTCGGGGTAGGCTAGAAAAGGCTTGAAAAAGTGGCACTCAGTTGGCACGATGTGGCACTCACTTGGCACTATGTGGCACTCAATTGGCATCATTGGCCCTCACTTGGCACTCATTGGCACTCATTGGCACTCACTTGGCACTCACCTGGCACTCACCTGGCACTCATCTAATACTCATAGAACCTAATAGAACATCCTAGATACTCTTTACGGTGATTGGGAACCATCAAAGCCAACAAGTTAGCGTGGGTCAAAATGACCCATGGTATATGGCAAGGTTAAGGACGAAATATCATGGTCAAACCAAGGTAAGACGTCAAAAAATAGGGGAAGACCAAAGGGTAGCCAAAATTTACCGTGGGCCAAAAAATGACCCCATGGTATATGGTAAGGTTAATGGTCGAAATATCATGGTCAAACAAGGTAAAGAACACCAAAATGGGGCTAAGCCCTAAAGGAGATAGATCAAAAATTACCGTGGGCCAAAAATGACCCAGGGAAGACCAAAGGGTTGGTTGAAAATTACCGTGGGCAAAAAAATGACCCATGGAAGACCAAAAGGGTAGCCAAAATTACCGTGGGCCTAAATTGACCCACGGAAGACCAAAAATTTCCGTGGGCTAAAATGACCCATGGAAGACCAAAGGGTTGGTCGTAAAATATCAATGTCAAAACAAGGTAAAGACAATCAAAAAGGGCTAAGCCCCTAAAGGAAGAATAAAAATTACCGTGGCAAAAATGGCCCACGGTCGAAAAAAATTAGGGGGCGTAAAATAGGGGGGTAATCGTACAACAGTTGCTGACGCAACCGGTTTGGCGC
>JABUQX010124967.1:35000-40000 GCA_015478945.1 Trachelipus rathkii
ATGCTTCAAATGAAAATGCTTTGCCATTAAAACGTGAACCTAACCCTCCTGCATTGAAATGCATGATTTTTCACGGCAATGAGGATAGGGACAAATTTAATTCATTTCTTTCACAGTTCGATAATTTAATAGGATGTAAGTCTTCACTGACTGATAAGGCTAAATTGTCATATCTTAAATCATATTTGCAAGATTATGCTTTTCAGGTCATTCAGCATTTAAGTAATACCAATGAAAATTATGCCATAGCTTTAAACTTGCTAAAAAAGGAGTTTTTAGATATACCTTATATAGTAGATGAAATTATAACTAAAATCACTCGTGCTCCCAATATTGATGAATATCAGTATGAGAAAGCACGCACATGGTTAAATGACGTCAGAGCTATGACATACGATTTACAAAATTTCAACTTAGATTTTTTCATTCCCGAAACTCCGGGTTGCGTATTATTAAGTAATATAGTTTTCAGCAAACTTCCTGTTTCATTAAAACGAGAACTCGTTAATAAATGTAGTTCGATGTACCCATCTATTAATCACATTTTTGACTATTCATTTGAAATATTAAAAATATTTTCTAGAACAAAATTTCAGAAACCTTCTTTTTTTGCTAATAAAACTTATTTTAATAACCAAAATAAAAATACAAATAGCGTAAAAGCTAAATCCCAAAATAAAACTAATGTTAATTTTAGTAGTAATAGGGAAGAGGTTGTAGCTGAAAACCAGGTTAATTTGAGTACTAAAAAGATTTGCAAATTTTGTCAAGAAGAACATTCTATGTTTAAGTGTAATAATTATGCAACCAATAAAGAGCGAGTTGCTCAATGTAAGAGTCTGGGCTTATGTTACAGATGTAGTAGCGATAAACACCTTGCTTCCTCGTGTTATGGTCTTCAAAATAAATTACGTTATCCTTGTTTCATTTGTAATTCTCACTCTCATATTTCAGCTTTATGTAGTAAATCTCTTCTAGCAGATTGTGAGAAAAAGGGTGGAGCCGGAGCTGGAGAAACATCAAATCAGAAGATACAGGGAAAACTTGTAAGTAATATTGCTATAAATATTGGGGAGGCTGCTTTGCAGCAAAATTTGCTACCTACAATGTCTTTAAAACTTAAAAATAAAAATAAAAATGCTATTTTACATTGTGTCACAGATTTAGGATCACAATGTAGTTTTTTAAAGCCTAGTGTTTTGCGGAAACTGCAAATTGATGAAAACAGTGTAAAAGATAGCACTAATGAAATAAAAACATTTTTAGGGTCACATCATAAAATATTAAAAAGGGTCTACATAGACACCCATATAGAAGATAAAATTTTAAAGCTTCCTTTTTTCATTGATGACGTAGATCTTAACTTTTCAGTGAAAGGTTTGGATCAGGCTGTTCATGACATGAAAATGAGTAAGTATAAATTATCTAATAAATTTCTCACAAACGTACGAAATGACAAATTTGAAAATATCGAAGGATTAATAGGGGTCGATATTTTACAGTATTATAGCAAGTTTACTTTTACCCAATGCATGAAAGGTACAGCTATCGAGGTAAGTGATGGTTTGATTCCCTTAGGGGATATCAGAAATTTCTTAAATGAAGATCAGTCAAATATAACTGATCATGAAACTGCATTTCAGGAAGAGTCGCCTGTGTCATGACTAGGTTATGATATAATCGATTCTTCTATACAAAATATCGAAACTCCAACTGTGACATCAAAAAATAAAATAAATTGTTCTAAGTTAGTACATGACATTATAAATCCTATTATTTCTTATTTCAATCCTCTGAATTTTGTAAAAAATAAACCAGACTTAGATTTAGGTTTGGAAAAAAAAATTTGTATAGTTTAGAATCTATAGGTATTGTTGATAGTAATGATATCAGCGATATCGATAAAAAACTCATACACGAGTTTGAAAAGGGAATAGAGCTGCGTGATGATAGTCATTATTATGTAGAGTTACCTTGGTACAAGGACAAAATTAACAAAGTACCTTCTAACTACCACGTAGCCATTTCAGCAGTAAAGCGAGTGTATAAAAATTTAAAAGATCGTGATTTAATCGATCGATATTCTGAAGTATTCACACAACAATTAAATGAAGGTATAATCGAAAAAATAAATGTGCTTCCTGACCAACTAAAAAATTATGTCTGGGTACCACACAGACCAATAATAAAGGAAGTGCAACAGATAACTACTAAGGTCAGACCGGTATTTAATTGTAGCCTTAAAACAGACGCAAATCCATCTCTGAATGAAGCTGCTTTTCCGGGCATTGATCTTATGAGTTCTTTATTTAAAATATTATGTAATTTTAGAAGTAACAAATATATTATCGTTTCAGATGTAAAATCTGCCTTCCTTCAGATCAGATTAAAATTAGAAGACAAGAATCGATTAGCATTCCTATGGTATAATAAAAATCAAGAATTAATCGCATATCGATATGCCACGATTATTTTTGGTATGGCTTCTTCTCCATTCATCTTGAATTACGTCATCAAATATCACACAGATAAGTATACTAATGATCTTTGTTCTTATGTTTTAAAAAATTTTCTTTATGTAGACAATCTCATTTATAGTCATTCAGATGAAAACATTCTTGAAACCCTTTACAGAGAATCGGTTGAAAGGATGGAAGAGGGTGGATTCTATTTACGTTCCTGGAATACGAATCATAAAAGGCTCAAAGACCTCATGATAGAAGACGACCGTGCTGAGATGCATGGTTGTGAAAACGAAAGAATTTTGGGATATCTATATAATATGGAAACGGATACAATGGCTCTTGATGATTTCAACATAGCAGGTAGTATCGAAACTAAACGTGAGTTATTGTCCCAAATATCCAAGGTTTTTGATCCCCTGTCATTATTTTTGCCTGTAACTATAAAGGGTAGGCTTCTGATGAGACAAACTTGGCAGGTTCAGACTCAATGGGATGAAATGGTAAGTTCCGATATTTCTGCACAATATCGAAAATTGAGTAACGATTTGATCTTGCTTAAAAATCTTTCATTTAATCGATTTGTTTTCGATTATGATAACAATGCTACTTTAAATATATTTTGTGATGCTTCAGCATCAGCTTATGGCTTTGTAATGTATATTGCCTCTGAATGTAAATCATATATATTATTATCGAAAGCAAAAGTTGCTCCTTTAAAAAATAGAACTTTGCCTACTCTTGAGCTATTGGCAGTATATTTGGCATTTAAAAGTCTTCCTCAAATCCTTTCTGCTTTCAATTATAACTTTAAAGAAATAAACATATTTGTCGATGCTCAAATAATATTAGCTTGGCTTCTATCTCCTAAAATTAAAACTAAACAAATTTTTATAAGAAATAGGTTGAGCGATATTAAAAATAAAAAATCGGAAATATTAAAGGAATTTAGTTCAACGATTAATTTCCTCTATGTAGAGACCTCACAAAATCCGGCAGATTTAGTAACTAGGGGAATTTCCTTTAGGGAATTTTCCAATAAATTTCAAATATGGGAAAAGGGACCATCTTGGCTTTCATTAGATAAAAACCAATGGCCCAAGCATGAATTAAAATGTTTATCAGAAGAAAGTAAAATGCTAATCGATACACATATCGTAACCAATATCGTATTAAAAAATGATTCTGTAGAACCTATTTTGGATATTAATAAATTTTCAAGTTTGCATAGGTTACATAGAGTAACAGCATACGTGTTCAAATTCATTTTCAAAACTAGAAAACAAAATAAAGATTTCCATCTTAGAAGTAAAGAATATTGGTTAAAAATAATGCAAAATATCGATTTTGAAAAAGAAATAGCATTCTTAAAATCACCTTCTGACAAAGTACCAGAATTGGTTAAAAGATTAAATTTATTTTTAGATGACAATGGTTTTTTAAGAACCAGAGGTAGAATAGCTAAAACTAATTACTACGATTATAATATTATTAATCCTATTTTGCTTAGTAAAAAACACCATCTCACAAAGCTCATTGTTTCTGATTGTCATCTTGCATGCAAACATTTGGGACTTCAAACTACATTAAATATGGTACGTTTGAAAGGGTTTTGGATCACTAAAGCACGTCAAACAGTCAAAAACATCATTGAGTCTTGTCTTATTTGCAAAAAATATAATTCTTTCACTTTCAATTATCCTAAATTTACAAATTACACACAAGCTCAAATGGATTTTTTCAGACCATTTAAGCATACTGGAGTTGATTTCACCTCTCATTTTTGGATAAAAGATGGCTCTGTAGAAAAGAAAATGTATATATTAATTTATACTTGTTTGAATATACGTGCAGTTCATTTAGACCTATTACCCGATATGTCCACTCAATCATTTTTATCATCTTTCATGCGTTTCACAAACATTTATGGAATTGTAGATTTTTTGTATTCTGACAATGCCAGAACTTTTGCTCTCGGTGGTAATGCTATAGAAAATTCTTTAATTTCAGATGAATTTCAGGAGCATATGAGAATCAACAACATTAAACATGTAAGATTGCCTCTGTACGCACCATGGATGGGTTCTGCATGGGAGAGAATGCTTCGTATCCTGAAGAATTGCATCTACAAAACAGTAGGTCGTTCTAAATTAAATTATTTTGATATGATTTCTTTACTTTCCAGCATTCAAAATTCAATAAACAACAGGCCTCTGACCTATGTGGAGTCCTCTCTGGATCTAGTACCTCTGACTCCAAATTCATTTTTGAAACTACATGGAAGTGCTTCACTAACAGTGAAAACAGATGAGGATCCGGATGACCCTTTGTGGGAAGGAGAACCTGCTTCACATAAACAGCTAAATGATCATTTGCTATTTCTGCAGCAAAAATTTGAACACTTTCGCACCATTTGGTATGAAACATATCTTTTAAGTTTACGTGAGTATAGTTATGATTTATATCAAAACGATTGGGTTAACCGCATTAAGGTGGGTGATGTGGTATTAATAAAAAGCGCCACCAAAACTCGCCCAT
>JABUQX010124967.1:47500-55564 GCA_015478945.1 Trachelipus rathkii
ATTTTGAAGATTGGAAGAGTTTTGAGCACTCGTTGGGTTGCTTCAAGTTTAAGATCTGTGTCAGCTGTTTGGACGTCGTATGAACCTTTAGTTCAACACTTCAAAGATGCTTCGAACGATCGAATGAGAGACAAAACGGATAAAAATATGTTTAACGGCCTTCTAACAACAATCACCGATACTAACTTCATACTAGACTTGGCTTTAATGGCCGATGCATTGCAGGAGCTTTCTGAGTTGAGCGAAGCTTTGCAGCATCATAATGTTGGTTTAAGTTTTGCCAACGAGAAATTAAACATCACAGTTCCATTATTTGAAACAGAAATCAAGTTGCGAGGAACTTACTACTCATGGGCTCAACAAGCCGTTGACACTTGGCTTTTTTAAAGAAGGGTAGGAATGCCGAAAACCCTTGGGTAAAACAAACAATTGTATGGAGAACTTAAAAAGTCTATTGTAAAAAACGACTCTTGAATGAAAAAATCTTGAGCTTGCTGACGTGGTAAAAATTACAAATATGAAAAGTTGGCCGGATAGTGTCCCAATAACATATGGGGAAAATGAAAATGAAGAGACTGGCTTTGAGATTCAAACTTCATGAAAGGCATTTGGTTGCAGGCTTCCGAGAATATGTCCATTTTAAAGTTTTCCCCGAAAAACTTGCCCCATTGAAACGCCATTAAATCAATAGCCATTTCTTCAAGTGAATATGAGAGAGAGGTTTCTCACCAACGAATCTGTTATTCTTAAGGATTAATGGCCCATCCATCAATATATGTTGATTCATGGCTCATTTCTGGACATCGTTCTGCACTAGATGAACAGGGTAAAGAGAGAACAAGAAATAAGAAATATGACGATAACATAACGAAGTTGTGGAAGATTTTTTAGAAAAATCAATTGCATCAATAAAACCGTGCTGAAATTATAAATATTTAAAAGTTTTTGAGAATTAAAACAAGGTGTTAATCAAATTTGTGTAATTTTTTCCGCAGTCATATGTATCTCACATGTGTTTTAAGAATTTTATAATTCAAAACTATCCTCCCCCCCGTCATCGTTCCGGTAGCTCTTTTTTTACAAATTAAACAATATATATATATATATATATATATATATATATATATATATATATATATATAATATATATATTATATATATATATATAGTATATTATAATATAATATATAATATATATATATATCTATTTAGATTATATATATATATATATATATATATATTAACTATAAACGTATGCATTTAAATAAATTATAATATAGCTATATTTTATATCTAAAAACATAAATAATACTATATATATATTATATAATATATATATTATATATATATATTATTATATATTATAATATATATATATGTACGCTACCGCACTATAAAACAATGGCTTTTATAATCTTTATTGTAATTGTAAAGCTATTATTATGAGAGTAGAAACGAAGCTTTACTGACCGTTATGTGGTAATTAAGATGTACGGTGAAATTGGTTTACATCCTTATATAGATCACTGCACAAACTGATGTTTAATTCCTTTTTTTATATTAATTTTAAAATCTTAAGTCCAGCCAATAAAGAGTCTTTTCCCTGACCGGCAATATCTGACGCCAAAACGAGGGAAGACGTTAGTTCGGCCAACGACATTAGAGCCGCTAGGCGCGCTCGGGGCATTGTCCCTGGCACGCTAAAAATATATTTTTTTGTAAATGAAATTAGTTCATTAACTATAATTAATGTTCTTATAATAAGATCTTTTTTAAGTGTCATTTGATACGCTAAGTTGATCCACCAGTAAAATAATAAGATAAAAATTAGAAAGAACGGTGAAAGAGATCTAGTAAAGAACATGGCATTCTATTATATGCCCCACTTTGCAAACTGTTCTAAAATGAAATGTATAAAAATTGGGATTTAAGTATTCACGAAAATATATTTGAAGGGTCTGTGGCCCACTCCTTATTTATTATACAAAATAAAAATTGTCTATTATTATCGGTGAAAACAACAATATAAAAAAGAATATTAATAAAGAAAATAACATCAACTATTTTTCTATACACCTTCCATCTAATTAATATGTGTACCCGAGGGGTGAGTGATTTAATTCTATGTTTAATTAATTAATGAACTCATCTACTCGCGCTACATATGTGGTGACCCCGGAGTGACTTAAAAATACCAACCTGTCTGATAAAAAGTGTCAAATAATAAAAATAATAATAATATAATAATAATAAATGACGCGGTGATGAAAGTGGCTAGGATTATCTAAACCCAAGTGAAGTTATTAAAAAAAAAAGTAAGTCTTGAGGTTCAATATTGATAATGATAACGTGAAGAAAATTTCTTTTTTTTAAAAGAAAATAAAAAGTCGTTATCCAGTACAAAAAAAAAAAAAAAAAAAAAAAAAAAAAAAAAAAAAAAAAAAAAAACCACCACACATTAAAAAAAAAAAAAAAAAAAAAAAAAAAAAATCTTCCAACGAAGGCCGATACCAGAAAGCTTCGACCTGCTATTATATGGGGGATGGGTAGAGAAACGAAAACTCCCCACCATTGAGACCCGCCAAAAGCAAGTAAGAAAACGCTTTCTCTAAAAATGTGAAACTCAAGAAGAGACAAGTCAGATTCCTGATTTGAAGACTCACGGTCCCAAACGTTATAGCCTGTTACTCATCGAAGTAGGCTTAACTAAAAATTGGGGCGAGAACACGCGAGTTTACTATAACAACTACAAAAGTCAAAGTCGCCTCTAAGAGTTAAAGCTCAAAATTGCCTGTCTTTCAAAGCTCTCCATTCTCACATATGGTTTATTTTCATCATCGAAAGTAATTTTTGTAAGTGCAAATGTGATCTTATAATTATTTGTTTTATTAATAAGTAATTAAAGTATATTATAATACGGTGGCCTAATGATGTTATAAATTATGGAAAATCAGATAGACTTCTTTTTGTCATAGAATAATTAGAAGAATCTTGTGTATATTTAAATAAACTTGTGTTTACAATGTGTAAGTAGGTGGGTATCCCCCATCCTTCCGGTAGCTCTTACGCCCATCCCATAAAAATTGGGAGGGAAAGAAGGTTGAACTTGTAAATAAAACTTTAAGAAATGCTTGTAATACGGGTACCGAAAAAGGTCTTCCGTGAAACTTGATAATAAAAATTTCCTTTTTTTTTTAGGAAAGAAAGTGTAATTTTGTATTTGTTCAATGAACTTTATATTTTAAATTGCGAAAAATGTAGAACAAAGAAACGCTTGTAAGACGGACTTTAAGGAGATACCGTTGTTATTCATATAATAAAATTCCTTCTCTGAGGAAGAAAAATTGTAACTTGGTATTTGTAGGAAGATTAAAATTTATATTTTAAATTATCTATGTTGTAAAGACCTTGAGTTTGTGGGTATATTTAAATGCATGTCTGGAGATCTCCATATTAAAAAAAAAATTATTGTATTGTTTTTATTAAGTATGACAATTAGCTTAGGAAATTCGATTCCTCTGAATAAAAAATTTTAATGAAATTATTATAATTAGTGATAAACGAATTTATTTTATGTGCTATTAGGAAGATATGTCTGACTAAAAGTATTTTTATAATGTTTTATGTTTCACGTCGTAGATTAATGTATTTTTCAAAAGTAGGAATGAAATCCAATATTTAAAATTTATCTGAAATAAAGAGAGAAAGATAACTTTCGTGAGGGAGACTATATGAGAGTGGGAGGAGCTAACATCTGCACTCTCTAAAAAGACATATGACGTCATCACGAGAGGTTGCTGGTCTAAAGGCAGGTGATCTAGGCTGTTAAACAAACAAACAAAAAAAAAATGTATTTTTTTAGAATTGAAGGCTGGGTATTCTTGATCAACCGGGGATGCACCAGATGTACGCTACCGTACTATAAAACAATGCTTTTATAATCTTTATTGTAATTGTAAAGCTATTATTATGAGAGTAGAAACGAAGCTTTACTGACCGTTATGTGTATTAAGATGTACGGTAAAATTGGCTTACATCTTATAAGATCACGCACATAACTATGTTTATTCCTTTTTGTTTATATTATTTAAAATCTTAAGTCAGCCAATAAGAGTCTTTTCCCTGACCGGCAATATCTGACGCCAAAACGAGGGAAGACGTTAGTTCGGCCAACGACATTAGAGCCGCTAGGCGCGCTCGGGGCATTGTCCCTGGCACGCTAAAATATATTTTTTGTAATAAAATTAAAGGTGTTATACTATAATTAATGTTCTTATAATAAGATCTTTTTTAAAGTGTCCATTTGTACGCTAAGCTTGATCCACCAGTAAAAATAATAAGATAAAATTAGAAAGACGGTGAAAGAGATCTAAGTAAAGAACATGGCATTCTAATTATATGCCCCACTTTGGCAAAACTGTTCTAAATGATGTATAAAAATTCGGGATTTAAGTATTCCACGGAAAATGATATTTGAGGGGTCTGTTGGCCCACTCGCTTATTTATTATACAAAATAAAAATTGTCTATTATTATCGGTGAAAACAACAATATAAAAAAGAATATTAATAAAGAAAATAACATCAACTATTTTTCTATACACCTTCCATCTTATTAATATGTGTACCCGAGGGGTGAGTGATTTAATTCTATGTTTAATTAATTAATGATCTCATCTACTCGCGCTACATATATATATATATATATATATATATATATATATATATATATAATTATATATTATATATATATTTATATATTATATATATATATATATATATATTATATATATATATATATATTTTTTATATGTATATATATATTTATATATATATATTATATATATATAGTATATATATAATATATATATATATATATATATATATATATATATTATATATTATATATATATTAATCATATAATATATATATATATAATATATATATACAGTAATATATATATATATATATATATATACATATATTATATATATATATATATTATATATTATAATATATATATATATTATATATATATATATATATATATATAATGGGGTCAAAGCGCCACTACACGTCCTCTCGTGTACCCTGGATAACGCCAACGGAGCAATGGCTAGGGCAGGACAGGCCTAGCAAGCCGCTGCCTGAAAGAACCTGCTTGCAATTCTCTTGGACCAGCCTCGGATACACATAGACCTTTTGGAAACAGACCCTTTAAACGATTTTGGAAAACGAATAAGGACAATTCTTCGAACAAATTTAGATGTGCTACACAAAATGTGGCTACATACAGTGGAAAGGAGGAGGAGATCTTGGATATGATGGAGGAGAGGAGGATAGACGTAATGGGACTGGCGGAAATGAGGGTGAGGGGAGAGGAAAAGGGGAGAGATTTGGGGGGGAGGATTTGTGTTGATGTATAAAGGTGTGGAGGAGGGAGTCAGGAAGCATGGAGTTGGTATGATAGTGGGACCGAAGATGTCACCATTTTTGCAGGGTGTGGAGTGTATACATGAGAGGCTTATGTCATGCACTTTCAAGATGAAAAGGAAAAAATTATACTTGTTTCAGGTGTATGCACCACAGCATGACAGCATGGGCACACAATGGAGGAAAAAAGAGAGTTTATGGAAATGATGGAAGAGAGGGTGGAGGTGGGAAAGAAGAGAAAATGAGATATTTGTGTGGATGGGAGACTTTAAATGCAAAGAGTGGGGAGGAAGAAGAAGTGCAGTGGAGGGATATTGGGGCGTATGGAGAGGAGGTCCAGGAAACGTGGGGAGAGCCTTGATAGATGTGTGCATGAGAAGGATATGAAAATCATGAATAGTTTTTTCGCAGAACAGAGATTCACACGGTTTAACAAGGTAAACAGATGGAATAGCACACAGACAAATTTGACCAGAAATCGGTCATAGATTATGTCATTTCATCAGATAGGAGAATAGTGCAAAATGTAAAGGTATTGCCGGGAGTGTCTATGGACTCTGATCACAGATTGTTGGTGGCGGATTTAAGAATGAAGGCGGAGAGATTGCAGGCGGGGGAGAAAAGGAGCGTGATTAAAATGGAGGTACTGAAAGAGCAGGGAAAGAGGCAAGAATATGAAGGAAGATTGAATGTAAATATGGAACAGATGATGAATGCGGAGATAAGTGGATGACATTCGGAATGAAGTGATGAAAGCAAGGCAGAAGAAACCTCCTAGGAAGAAGATGGATATGGAGGAACGCGAACACAGAACTACGCGATGGTGGATGAGAGGTTAGAAGGAGTGGTGAAGGAGAAGACAGTAAAAATGAGAGAGTGGCTAAGAGACAGAACGGCTCAGTCAAGAGCTCTGTATGTGGTGGCCAGAAACACAGAAGCGATGATGAAGAGAAGAGCAAAGAGGGAGGCAGAAAAAAAATTGTAGCGGAGGAGCTGAGGGATGAGGTGAGGGGAGGAAGGAAGAAAATCTTCCGATAGCAAAGACTTATCGGGGATCGAAGAAAAAGTAGCGAGCATAAAGGATGAACAGGGGAAGAAGTGTTAATAAGCCGGAAGATATAAATAAGAGATGGACAGAATATTTTGGAAAACTTCTGGGTAGGAGGGTGAAGGAAATGGAGGAGCAGTTGAAGAAAGTGAGACCAGGGGAGAAGCGGGGGTAATTACCAGCGGAAGCAGGCTGGAGGAGGCCTTAAAAGCGAAAATGAACAATGGAAGGGCCCTGGGAGAAGATTGGATCTGGCCGCATAGAATTAATAAAAAAGGAGGAGGAGTGTGTGAAGAAGCATGTGTTGAAGTTTAATCAAACAAAAGTGCTGGAGAGAAAGATGAGGTTTCCCAGAGGGATGGGGAAAACCATCATTATAACCAATATATAAAGGAAAGGGAGATGTTGGTGAATGTAATAATTACAGAGGTATTTCGTTATTGGACCATCTGGCAAAAGTATACGAAAGGATATACTTGAAAGAAGAGTGAGAGAAATTGTAGAGCCCAGTCTTGGAGAGGAGCAGTATGGGTACAGGGCGAATAGAAGCACCACAAATCTTATGTTCGCCCTGAGAATGATAACGGAAAAGATAATAGAATACAACAAAAAGGCATACATCGCATTTATAGATCTGAGAAAGGCATTCGATTCGGTCCTAGGAAGAAAATGTTCGAGGTTTTAGAGAGAAATTACGGAGTGGGGGTGGTTACTAAAGAAAGGCTTTGGAGAGTATGTATAAAATGACAAAGTGTGAATGTAAGAACGGGATATGAAAACGAGAAATGGTTTGAGGTGGGGACTGACGTTAAGCAGGGAAGTGTATTGTCACCAATTTCTGTTTGTAGCATATTTGGATGTGGTAATTAGGGCAGTGAGGGAGGAGGTGGATTACTTGGATGGAGATGTGATGGCTTATGCGGATGATGATCTTGCGTGCTGGAGTGAAGACGGAGATAAACTGAGGAGGGTGGTGTTGGCTTTTGATAGTAAACTGAGAGAAGCGGGCCTGGGCATGAACGTAGATAAAACAGAAATTATGATAGTTAGTAGAGAGGAGGGAGAAGAGTTGGTGGTGGAGGTGGATGGTGTTGTGATTAAAAACGTAGAGAAATACAAGTACCTGGGTGGAATGTTTGGTAGAGAAGGAGGAAGTGCCTTGAAGATTGCGAGCAGAATTGATAAGTACGGGAGAACAGTTAGAGCTTTGTATCCTATCATCAGGGATAATGAGATTGGAGGGGAGGTGAAGAAGATAATTTTCGAGAGCATTTTAACACCGGTTCTTCTGTATGGGGCGAAAACATGGAGTATGACAACAAGAGAGGAGAACAGAGTGCAGACTGCTGAAATGAATGTATTGAGAGCGATAGCCGGAAAGACCAGGAGGGACAGAGTTAGAAACGAAAGAATTAGAGAAGGTATAGGAGTAATACCTATTATTAACAAAGTAGATGTAGCAAGACTAAGGTGGTGGGGACATTTGGAAAGGATGGAGAGTGGCAGGGTGGCCAGGAGGAGGTGGGACTGGAGACCGGAAGGAGGCAGACCAAGGGAAAGACCACGGAAGAAATGGAAGGACTC
>JABUQX010124968.1:0-20000 GCA_015478945.1 Trachelipus rathkii
TATATAATTATATATATTAATATATATTATAATATTATATATATTATATTATATAGATAATTAATTATAATAATATATTATATATATATTATTATAATATATATTATTATCTTTAGGTACTATTTCTTATTATTATATATAATAAATGGCTTTGTTATCCTAATCTCATTGAATATTATTGTATATATTAATAGTATATTATATATATATATATATATATATATATTATATATATTCCTTTATATATATTATATATATATCTAGCTATATATATATAATATATAGATTATATATATAATATATTATTATTATTATATATATAAAGTATATATATAATACATAAACTATATAATATATAGATATATTATATAATATACTTATATATATATATATATATAATATATAATGTAAATATATATATATATTATATATGATATATATATATATATATATATAGTATATAATATATATATATATAGAATAATATATATATATATATATATATACTATATATATATATATATATTATATTATAATATATTTACATTAAAACCACCAGCGCTCACGGGCAAAGCCCTATTTCATTTGGGGGGTTAAAATCAACAAAAATTCAACTAACTCAAATACGCAGATGAACACAGACGTAGGGTGTTAAAGTGAGGAGATTAAATTGAGTAGAAACACAGAAGATGGAGAGAATTCCACAGAACAGAGGTGCAGGGAAAGAAGGAGGCATCGCAGTGAACTAGTCTGGGAGTTCCTAATATCAACACAAAAAACTCATGTGCCGACACAGCACCCTTTAGCTACGAGGGCGTCTTAAAGGTGGTGGCACGCCAGTGGAAAGCTCCCTCGAAGCACTTGCGCTACGTTTACCTATAGAAAGAGATTAAGCACCAACATCGCGCTGCAAAGAGTAGAGGATCAAGTGAACTAGAAAGTACAGGACAGTTTATAAGTCTTTTTGCCTTTGACTCGACCCTATCCAAAAAGCCGGGTGAAACCTAAGCCCCCCAGATATGAGAGCAGAACTCCCATACAAAGGTCGGTTGGACCCTTGCTATAACTGAGTAACTGTGAAAGAGGAAAAAAATCTCGGTCATCTAAACAGAACTCCGCAGTTCTTTTGAGGCCGCCCCTGAGCAACCATTGTGATGTGACGTTTCCAAGACATTTTTTTTTATGTTAAGGCCAATGATTTATATTGTCAACAGAGAGACGAGAGGAACCGTTCGAAAGAGATAAGGAAATTAGAGGTGGTCTTAGAGAGGGAGATTGTAGAAGTTGGGTTTTAAGGAATTAAATTTCACAAGGTTGAGAGCACCCCGGCCTGAAATTCTATCCAGACAGGAGACTGGAATTTTGGAAGTTTAAGGACGAGAGGCAATTCTAGAGTAAAAGAAGGAGCCGCAATGGAAATGAGCTAAAGAATAAGGGCCGAGTCTCGGCATATGAGGGATAGAGTTAGATGGGAGAAGAGATCATTAATGAAAAGCAAGAATAAAAGTAAGAGATAAGACAGAACCCTGAGGAACAACCGACTATTGACAGAAAAAGAAGAGAAGTCACCCCATCAACAACAGCGATATTGAGGGCGATTTGAAAGAAGCTAGACATAAGTAGCAAAGAGAAGGGGAAACTCAAAGGAGGGAGCTTGGAGAGCAGTGACGGTGCCATTACCGGTCAAATGCTTTGTATATGTCAGCCCACCACGCAAGTCTCCCCCTTAATTCCTAAGAGTGGAAAACCATAAATCTGTTAGATAGGAAAAGTATATCGCCAGAAGACTTTGAACACCAAAGGCCGTACTGGCGATCGGGAAAGAAGGGAATGAGATTCCAGATGGTCGAGGAAATGAGAGTTGAGAAGGTTTCAAAAGGATTCTTAGATTAGAAATACAAGTGAGAGCTATAGGGCATTAGTTAGAAGGATCAGAGCGGCGTCCTTTTTTCGGAATAGGTGACATGTGCGTGCTTCCAAATCTGAGGGAAAGTGCCTAGTATTGAGGCATTAGATGAATAATAGTGAGCGAGAGTGAGGGCAGCGGCGGAAGACACAATCCACTTCAAATACACGGTAGGAATGACCATCCGGGACACCTCAGAGAGACTCCTACCTATGACGTTCAATAGAATTTTACATAGGAGCCCATGCACCGATCAAATGTAATTTTCAGTCAAAGGCATACGTACAGCCTCGGAGAAGAGAAAAGGAGGAGGAAAGAATGAGAAGATAATGAACACAGAATCGACCGAGGTGTGAGTTAGAAGTATAGAGAAAAAATAGGAAGACCAGAAGAGATTGCACCATATTTCAAGTATGAAAGAGTAAAGACAAAAAAGAAACAAACAGAATTGAATATAAAGAGAGGAAGGTAAAAACAGAAGTAGAATAGAAGAAAGAAATGTTATATGGACAAGAGAACCACGAGAAGCGAAAAGATTTTATGGTCTCAGTAAGAAGAAACCAAGCAGGTATTAAGCGGCACTTCTCGTTTTGATTGTAAAGCACCGACTTAATGCTCGTTCGAAGGAGATCCCTTGCAACGATTCTAGCTGAATGTATAAATTAGCAAGGAGTGATAGGAGAACCGAGAATTTCCCCCCCCCCTGGTGACGCATTGTCTCTAGCCTGGAATGGCCAGATAATAAGCACGATCCAACCATGGGATTATGAGGAGAGAAAAGATTTAGTCGAAGAAGGAATGAACCTGCTCATCCCATAAGCGATTACAGCTCCCCACCTTAGTCGCAGAAGCCGAAGCGTCACAAGGAAAAAGCAGTTTTCATTCCAATTATAGTTGCGTAGAAGTGACGCAATGCCCCCCAATCGCCCCATCAAAGTGCCAGAAAGAACGCACAGGGCAGGGTGGAGCTGTGGCAGAGAAAAATTAAAATTTAAAAGATATAAGGTTTGGTCAGATTTACCGATAGGGAATCGAAGATAGTTTTTATTTTAGCCAATTAAAAATTACAAACAACATCAATTAGAGACCTAGTAACTACTTGCCAGTAGACGATATTTACATAAATGAAGCTTAAATCATCAAAGTCATGCCTCGGAATATACAAATTAACTTTTTGGTAACGAGGTCTAATGAATTCATTGCAAACCGATTACCAAAACGCGTCTTTGAGTTAAACCAACTGTTCTGAAGAAAGTAGCATCCACCTCTAAAAAAATATTCCTAACTATAGCTGATATTTGTGGACCCGAAGTGAGGTTTAAGATTGACATTATCTATACGACGCCGGATCCGGCTCCACGCTAGCGTGTACACTGGACAAGTCATTTATTCCAACTAAATTATAACAATGCTTGTGATATCATTTTAATATTACAAATTGTGATAATAAAGAGTTTTGGAGTGAAATAGAAACATAGAGTTAAATTTAAATATTTACTGAAATAACCATAAGTTAAGAAAGGTGGGTGAATATTTTCACAATAGCATGTACTTTACTTAGAGAGATATCGTCAAACCATTTATTATATCTTAATATCACGCTCAACTCCTCAGTTATTGAGAAGTAGTTATGTTTAGTAGTAAAAAATATGTGTATATATTATATATATTTAATCATAATAAATTAGTAATAATAATATAATTAGCTTCTTTGCTGCTTACAAATTAATAAAATGGAAATTTATTAATAATGTTTATTTATATTAATTTTAATGATAATGATCTTTTTTCTCATAAATGTGTGTGGGTTGTGTGTATTGAAAATGTATATATATATAAAATAGTAGTAATAATAATGAGTATATATTTATAATGTTTAGGGTATATTATTTATATAATATATTATTATAATATATAATATTATGGTATTATTAGAAGAATGATGAATGAAAAAAAATAATATAATTATTTTTTACGCTATTATATATTATTATATATATATAATATTAATATATATTTAATATATATAATAATATATATTAATATATTATATATTATATATTATAATAATTAATATATATGATATTATATATATTATATATTATATATATATATATATATATATATATATATATATATCATTAATAATATATATAAAATAATATATTATAATATTAATATATTACCTGATATACATATATATATATATTTATATATATATACTTATTATTATAATTAATAATATATTATATATATTTATATATAGATATATTATATATAGATATATATATTAAATTAATTTAATATATATTATATTAATATTATATATTATATATATATTATATATATATAATAGTATTAATATATAATTATATATATAATATAATATTATATGGAGAATGTGTACCGGAACTCCTATGAAGAGTTTCTTTTTGGTTTCCGGCCGCGTGAACCCTGTGACACTCCTGTCCTGAACCTTTGGAGATATAAAGTTCTCGCGGAACCGGAACTTTCGACTTCAGCCACACCTACATAAGCTGCGTTTTCAGAAGCCCGACTGCAGCGCCGGGCCGGCACACAGGGCGCACAGTGCATGCGTTTCCAGGAAGCCCGTTTGCGGCACTCTATCGTCAACGTAAACGCTGTCACAGTCAGGCCGCCCGTGGTTAAATTCCTCGATTTCGGAAATTAATAAACGGGCGGGCAGCGCAGAAGGAAAATTTGTTTACAAGATAAATCTTTTTTGAACAAATAAGTACGATGTGTTTCGGGAGGATGCTTTCCAAAATTTTTGTGTGAGAATTGTTATTAGTGTGAGCTTTAATTAAAGGAGATGACGATGATAATATAGAAGTCATTATCATATAAAATAGAGAGAAGTAACATACTTAGAGTATGAAGAAGATTGGATTTACAATAGCGCAGCTGAGTCAGACGGGCGCGCTTCGGCCGTGTATCTCAGAGTAATCACGAAAAGAAAGAATGTTACGTGAGTGCACTCTGGATTGGTGATTAATTGTAATTTTTTCAATTTCGAAGTCTTATTTTGTGACTGCACGATCTCAGATTTGTAACATCTCGGTAGTCTTCGTCACTTCTGTACGGCGAAAACTTCTCTGGCCGAAAAAGCTGCATAATGTATGAATTCTTTACTTAAAACTGGTTCTTGATTTACGATAAAGTGGAAGTGGTGCTTTACGCTGTGGCTGATTTGAGAGCAGGTACTGGCATCTCTTGTGCATATCCATAACTGCGTGAGGCCTTAAGTTCTGAAAGCCAAAATTTGAATAAGCAATTTAATCAATTAAATTTATTTAAGTTAAAAGACAAGGGAGGAATTATTAAGATATTTAGGAACCAGCGGTTCCGTTGTTTCACAGGGCACAGCCCGTGAGTGCAGCCCGTGTACAAAATTCACTCGGGGAAACGGGTCTTCGGAACTATTGAAAATAAGAATTACCAATGAACCATTCAGAGAACAAGGTATAAATAGTGAGGTGCAGAGTACCTTGCGTTGCGGACCCTGAGAGACACTCACGCGATGCGAAATTCAAGGATTTAGCAAATTGATTTAGGACCAAATTGATTCGTTATTCATTGAGCGTATACAGGAGGGGCTAGGGGGGGTCCTGCAACCTGAATTTTCACAAGTATCCCCCTAAATTCATTATGACGTAAAAAAAAAAATGTAGAGCAACTCCCATAATATATCAGTCACGACGACGATATATTTAAGTTTGATATATTTAAGGTGGGATAAATATTATATGCACTGAAAAAAGAAACAGGCAATCGATTTAGATTATGGGCAAGTATAATTTATAATTTTAGGCCAAATTACGTATATATATATATAAAGTAATATATATATTATATATATATATTAATATATATATATATATAATATATAATATTAATAATTTAATATATATATATATATATAAATATATATATATATATATATATAATATATATATATATATATTATATATATATATATAATATATATAGTATATATATATATATATATATATATATATATATATATATATATATATATTAATATATATATAATAGATATACTATTATATATAATTTAAATAATTTAATTATATATAATAATTATATCTAACTCAAACCTTTCAGCCCCTAAATGATAAATTCTCTGGGGTCACCTAACGTCAATTTAGCACAAGAGCCGTACGGTAGTGAGGTTGGTCTTTGTGTTCGAGGACTTGACCGATTTACATTTGTTTACGATTTGATTGATATGTGGTAATATTATTATATGAAAATTTATACTACTGGAAATAAATTAATATTTAAGTATATCTTTAATAATATTTAATATTAAAAGTAATCTGAATAAATTATTAAAAAAATTTATGGTGTCAAATCAAATTGAAACCACTTTATCATTTATGTTAATAAAATAATTATTTTGTACTTAAACAAATCTTTTACAAAACATGTTGTGTATGGGAATATGAGGTACTTTCCAATATAATTTTATTAATATTTTCATAACTTTTATAAATTAATTTAAGGAATCTAAAGTAATATTCAGATTATAATTTAGCATTAAAAAATATAGATTAATGAAACAACATAGTACACAACTGATAATACTTCGCTGGGCCTTCGTGAATTTTCATTTTATTAGAGGGAAAGAGAGACAACGATGAATTTGGGATTGAACATTCTATGAATAAACATTAAATATATATATAATATATAATATATTATAACTAATATATAATATATATATAATATTATATTAAATTCATAATATATAGGCGTTTAAAGGAGATACAGAGGACTCAAGTGTAGATTCTGAATTCCTTTTATTATCATCAATTTTCAAAATATTATGTTCAGGGCTGAAAGGCTCCGACTCGGTCCAGCTGGTTGAATCACTAATATTTTATTTAAAACGGCTCGCATATAATTTCTTAACCGCCAACTTGGCTCTCTTGGCGTATCTTTTTTCAGTTTTCCACTTATGATACCTTAATCCAAGAACGCTCGGTCTTATGTGCGCTACTGTAAAAATATGAGGGTTTGCTTATAGCTCTGTCCTCACGTGACGACGTTTTATCAGAGTTATTTTAGTGGAAATACACAAATACTGGAGAAAAAAAATGACATATAAGGCACATTCTCGATTAGCATAATGAGATTCAGATTATATATAAGTTACATATAACGTATGAACAAATGTGTTTACTATTAGTAATGTGAAATAGTTATATGAGCTCTTAGATAACGTCTTTTTTAGATAACAGATAATTAAAAATAACTTTGTAGAAATAATTAATATTATATATCATTAAAAATATTAGAATATTTTACATAAACACTATTAATACAAAAAAATTTAGTTATTTAACATATTTTATTATATAAATAATTAATATCAATTACATATCACTCATTTCTCACTAGCTCACTCACCTAAAATAAATCGCTAGCTCCATACGCCCATTGACCACTTTATTACTTATATTAATGTATCATATATATATTTATGAAATTTAATAACGAATTATATATATTAGAGTTTTCACTTATATATATAATTAATAATAAATGATAAGTTATAAACTTAGCAATAATATTAAAAAATAATTTGGTCAAAGCCATTTCTCACATCTAAATTTTGATTTAATAAAGAGATTTTAAAGCTTTTTGTAGACATCTCTTTGGGTAAATCAATGTTTGATAAATTTGGCTTAGCCATAAAATTTTTTTAATATATTCAAGTTAACTATTTATTATTAAATATAATATTTAAGTATGATATAGTATTACTTATAATTACTGATATTTATAATTTCCATAAAATATAGATACATTATAAGTATAAAGTGTCATGGGCGTAGGCTAGAGGTATATTCATATTTTAGAGGTGTCTACCTTGAGGTAAAGGGTATATGATGATTATATATAATACTATATTAATATATAATATATATATATATATATATAAATAAATATATATTATTTATATATATATTATATATATATATATATATATATATATATATAAATATATATATATATTAATATATTATATAATATATTATAATTTACGACTTTTTATGTAATTATAATATTACTACTTCATAATTTCTTCATCAGTATAATACTTTGCCTTCTTTTTCCATACTTATAATAAAAACCCTTAAAAACGTCGTATTATTCTTTATGGCTCCCAAAAGTATAGGAGGTTTCTATTTTTGCCAACGACTGTATTTTATATAAGGGTAGGTTTAATAGTAGGTAAAAACTGGTGAAATAAAAGGATTTACAGGCACCCGTAATTTATAGTATAATGATATTAGATATGAGGTAGTATATTATTATTTTACAGATTAACGTAATTCGAGAACATTTTGGAAAATTCTAGCAGTAAACCGTTTTATTTATATTTTAGAACTATTATTAAGTATAAGTATTCAAGGCTTACTAATTATTTCTTGAGTAATCTTGAGTTATATTATCGGTTAATCGTTATTAATTAATTGGCCGATTAATTCTATTTCGATACGCAACGTTCCCCGGCACTACACATGATACTTCTCTTAGCTATTCCTCGCCATGACACTTATGACTTTAGTATGTTAAGATCATAATTTTATAAAGATAATGTAATACTCGAATAGATAAGAGTCTCTTAATATGAAATTTTACATATAATATAAAATGTCTCGATAGATCGAAGAAAGCTATCAAAAGAAAATATTATTTTAATAATTTCTATTCCCACTACAATGTTTTTATAATAATGAATAAATCGTCAAATAATTAAATAATATTCTTTTCCGAGAAGCGCGCCTCCCGATTTTTTTAATTCCCGAATCGAGGATTTTTTAAAGGACTGCTCGCTGTCACTTGACTGTTGACTGTTTACGTAACGTAGCATCGTGCGCAAACGGGCTCTTGGATATATAACTAGTCGCGCTCAATTTAAATTGTGCCGCACTGTGTTGTGCCCGCCGGCGGCAGTCGGGCTTCCTGGAACGCAGCTTATCATTTATTTAGTTAACGGGACTCTTCAAAGGTTTAAATAAGTCTTTTTTCAGAAGCGGGTATTGTGTTGGAGGATAATAGTGGTGACGGATATTAACTCACAACAAAATTGACGAGGCAACTTATTTCCCCTAACAAACCTTACAATATATCAACAAAATTTCAAGAATAAGGTGTGCATTCAAGGAGAGGAGGAAAATTTATGAATGGATAATCCTCTGGTGTTTTATAATTTTAAATTTTTGATTGGACTGTCAGTGAAATTTACCCCCTTATGGGGGGTGTAAATTTAAATATGACCGGTATATTAAAAACTCTTATAATAAATACATAAAACAATAAATAATAATTAAACACAAAGTATTAAATAAGTAAAATAATTAATAATCTAATATTGAATAATAATATTAATAAATAAATCAATCAACATAATAATTACTCAAACAAATAATATAGTGAATATAATAATTAATTAAATAAATTAATTTAATATTCCACTAATAATAAACCATGTACAATTATTTGTATTTTTATCCTCAAGGTCTATATTCTTTATATCAGTATTGGTGGCACATCAAAAAGGATCTAACATATTAAAATCAATCTGGATTTTGTACGGTATATCTTTGTTTTTATTATAAAATATAAATGTTTTTTATTCAATATTTTTATAGGCACAACTTCTTTATTTCTTCTAAATTAATTAAATAATCCTAAGGCTTACTACCTGAATTAATGGATGTATGAGGGTGTATATTTCAGTCCTACAATATATTCAAAGGCTAATTTAACCAATTATGGTTTTCAAAGGTCACTTGATAACAAAAAAAAATTCATAAACAATTACTAAATTCTTTTAAGATATATCTTGACAGTATATTATAAAAATGAAACTAAGTTCACTAATATTTATATAGCTATGTTGTTTATCTAGGTCATTTTATATGTCAAGTTTAAATAATATATCTATACTAGTATTTCCATAACAAAATTATATACTTTGATAATTAAGCCTATATGACATATTTTCATGTATCGCACCGTAGATATAAGCACTAAAATGGACAGATTAATAATATAAAATCATATCAGGGTTCAAAATTTTATCACGCGTATATCACTATAATATTATATTATTTAAAATTAAAATCTAATATTAAAAAAGATTAAATAATTTTAATAATATTATCAATAAATAATAAGAGCTATTTTAATTGATTTTTTTCATAGATAAGCTTGAATATACTGCGTGAATTATATCTGAATGTTTTATTATTAATATAGGTAAATAGGAAAGTAGAGTTTATTTTTTGTATGGTTGTTTGTAGCGAAACTGGGGGGATAATTTGTGGGTCTTAAAAATACAACTATAATGTAGAAATAAAATATTGACAAAAAATATTCTCAAATAAAAAAAAAAAAAAAATCCAAAACCCCGTTCTAGAGTATAAAGCCACCGGGTTCGGAGAGTGGGTGGAAAAATATGGGTTCAATTTAAAGAGTGAATTTCGGTTAAGGCGTAATTTACGGAGGGTCTTTCTTGTCATATTAAATATTGGTTCATATATATCAATTCAAATTATTATGGCGTGGCTTACGAAAATAACATCCAATAACTGAATGACAAATACAATTAACTGAAAATTTATACAAGGTACATCCTGAAAATGAGTGAATAGTTCCGGAGTACCGGCCGCGTCAAACACCCAGAGTTAAGGGTCCACTTAACCGGATGTGTCCAATTACAAACAGAGTTCCCTGGTACTCCCTCTGCGCAAAAGTCAATGAAGAAAATATAAATATGAAATTACTTATTCGTCTACCAAACACTTAGTAAATAACGGTAGATATTATTTCCACTTATAATTACTGTAAAGGAGTTATACTATTATAATTTTCCTATTAAAATGCTTTATGTGTCACGAATTTTAATAGGTTAAACATCCAGTTTATTCTATTATCCAATTATAAATAAAATATAAATTAATAATCATAATACATACTTAAATTAAGTTAATTATTAAGTAGGTACACAATTGTATGATGCGTTATATTATATATTATATAAGGTCCGTTGTATTTTATAATACGTAATAATAGTTTATTATCATTTCACATATTAAATAATTGTCATATATTAAATATAGATCTAATTGTTACTTATATTCCAATATAAATATCGTAATAAACTTCCAATCACATAATTAAAGACAATAGTGTGATATTGTAAGATAATAATCAGGTAATATACCATATACATATGCTTACTATTATACAATTTATAAGATTTTAAATTATTTAATATATTTATATATATTTCTCAATTAATATGATACCAACGTTATTCATATATCCATTCATCTAATGAAAACAGGCTATAGTATTTATCCATAATACTTTAGTTATATTTAGTAAACAATTTATAATAATAATAATCTAATATTAATAAGTTTTTATTACTACACAAATATTTTCATTATTGCTTATTAAATTAAAATATAAATACTTTTAGGCATATATATTTTTATATGATATAATAGCGTTATATTATAAATATCTTTGATTCTTTAGTGACTTGATCGTGAATGGGTTTTGTTTATATTACTCGTAATTATGAATATATTAGATTATTTATTATATAAATATAATAAATAAATAAATAAATAAATAAACATGATATATATATATATTTAGATATAATATATAAGATATAAGATAAATACCCTTCATTATCTATAAAAAAAAAAATCAGTTCTTAATATATTATTAATTTAATATATATATATATAGTAATACCTTAATTAAAATATTATTTGATCATTATTAATGACCTAACCAACTTATTTATTAAAATATTGTTCTTTTTATCATTACACAATGAATTAATTATTATTTTTATTAATAAAAGTTCTGCTGGTCAGTATGCATATAAATTTTAAAGTAATAGCGTTTGAATTAGAATATACACGTGATTAATATTAATATAATATATAATTATAACTATATATATAATATATTTAATTATATTTATAAATATATTATATATATATGTATAATTTTATATTATAAATAATTATAATTATTATATAATAATTATATATATATATTTATAATATATTAATATATATATATTAATATGATATTATTATAATACATATATATATATATATATATATATATATTATATTAAAAATATAATTAATATATTATTAATATATAATATTAATAAATATATGAGATATAAAAATTAAAGTATTATATTGTTGTTATTAAAGAATAATGGATTAATATATATATATATATTAATATTATATGATATATATTTATTATATATATATATATTTATATATATATAATTTTATATTTATATTAATATATTAATATTATAAATAATATATATATATATATATTAATAATAATATAATAATTAATTTATTATATATTAATTTCAATATTAATAATATTATATATATTATTAATATATATATATAATATTATATATATATATATTATATATATATTTATTATAAGATATAAGAACTTTAAATAATTTAGTAATATTTTAATATATTATATATAATATAATAAGTACATATATATAATTATATATATTAATATATAATATAATATATAATAATATATAGTATATAATAATATATATATTAAGAAAATATAGATATATATATAATATTATATTTTAATATATATATAAATTATTATTTATAGTGGATTGCACACACGGATTGATCGAATTAGTGCTATTATAGCGATCGGACATTGCTTGTCAGGTCGTGAGAGTCGAGATTTTCTTATCTGGATTCTCTCAAAAAGTCTATTGATCGATAATAGAACCACTAGTGAATTGGGTATGGAAGAGTGGTCTATATAAAAATTGATACAGAAGGGTAGTCACAGAGTGATTATATATATAGAGTTTGTATGGAGCGTTAGAAAATTTATGCTCAATGGGCCTGGCTGCGATAAAGACTGAATCTAACCCACTAGCACTCCTCGTCTATCCCACACACTTTCCTTTCGCCAGGACAATAACAGAATCTGTGAAAAATCTGTTTCATAAAAGTAATGAATATCCACCTTCTCCCTAGTTCTGTTTACATGCTTAGATCAATATTTAGTGATATTGTGTGATGGGATAATTTTGAGTAGGGCAAAAAGGTTCAAGGCCTTTTAAATCTGCTTTTATTAATTTTTGAGCATCTTTTCTTTTTGAAAATGGTAATGATGTTCTTAGTTCTTTTGTAAGAAGACAGTTGTGAGGAGTGAAAGAGGAAAAATTCTTGAGATTTGTAATATAATATTTTCTATTATCATATTTCATTATATAATACAAATACATCAATGTTTCTTTGTGTATTTGTAGGATTGTACTTATTTAGTAATTTATATTTATAATAATACCATTTGGAATACGCTACATTATAGCGGAAAGACCGTGCGGGTGACTGCGGACGTTGCGGACTTGCGACTTGCATGCGGAAGTTTTGATGTCTGAATAGGTGCGGAGTGAGAGCACTTAGCGGACTACGTTTTCCAAGGTGCGAGGTGCGCTAGCGGACTACCCCTAAATAAGCGGGATATATATATATATATATATATATATATATTCCCGCAAGGGGATCCAATATGTGGTTTTGATTCTTGTTGAGGTGTTATACTCTTGGGGAATAACCTTAAACATAGCATGATGACAAGAACCAATACTTGGGGGATTTCGAGCGTCCTTCCGGCCCCATCACTAGTAAGTGCATTTGTCATATACGAAATCTTTTAATTTTTTTTCTATCCTTTCGTTTTTCATACTGTCTATATTTTTCAATCCTCCTCTATCACAGTTTCTAACACTCTTTCTCTCTTTCTATTTCTCTTTTTTTTTAATTCCTACCCATACCCATCAGTCCCTTTAAATACTTTGAAAGTACTTTCCCTCCTGAAGAAAAGGATATCCTCCCTTTTACCTGTCACAGTCCCTTAGGCCATCCGGTACTTCATCCCACATGGGTCTTCAGTCAAACACACTTCTTCCCCGTGGATGGGGATACAAGCTAAAAACTTGTTTTTTTTTCGCCTATAACTGAGCCGCCAAATTTAAGGGACTTGACCTTCGGGTTAACCGAGTATAATCTCGGCCTCTGACATGAAGTTATGTAGGTTCCGTGAGGTACACGGGGTAAAGCGACGTGGAGTTCCGGGAGACTTTTCTGAGGTCACATCCACAGCCTACCCATTGAAGTGGGGTCCAGCAAGTTGTGTAAGTTACTGGTTTGTGACCTGTTGTGGGGGGAACGATTACCCTTCCTTATGAAATATAAGCTTTTCCGGTCCCTCCTGTTATTTACTTTTAGTTTCATTTGTTTTATTGTTATATTTGCTCATTTATGGAGACGAAGTCATTTGTTTAACTTCTATGAAAATGGCTTGTAAAGATAATAAGTTGTTAAATCAACGCGTGCACAATTACCAACTGTCGGACACCCCCACCTGACCCCACCTCTGTCCCTCCTACTCCTAGACCAGCAGGCGTTTCCGCTTTTATTCCATCTACTACACTTGAAAGTTCTTTGCGTAACCTCAGCGATTCATCGCCTGGAACGCCCTCAACACCCCAGGTGCCCAAACGGTTTGGGCAATCCCGAAAAGATGCCCCCTTTCCTTGTCGTTCTTATTTATTTACTCTATATGCCGTTCCCCTTCCGGGAATGCCAGCTGATACATCATTCCCGATATATTACTTATTGCGATCCAATACCTTCAAGGCTTTTACTGAGTAAAGAACCATTATCCATAGCGATGCACTTGGAAAAGCTTTAGGAGTTGAAGACCCCCCCCCAGTCACGTTACGCTAATGAGAAATGAGTCCCTTCTCATTCAAGCTACTACCCGGAATCAAAGTTCCATCTTGTTATCCCTAACGTTTCTTGGAAACATCCATCTTATTCCAACTCCTGCTGAAATAAGAAACACATCCAAAGACACTATTTATTCTTTAGAACAGAAAAACGAAGATATTGCTGTTATTTTAATAAATTTCCAGCAGAAAAGATATACCGCTATAAACGTTTATAGATTTCTCCCTCGTTGGGACTAGATTGATACCCCAAATCTTCTTTTACTGTTGACCTTTAGTGCCACTTATCCACTTTCAAAGGTGAAAATAGGGTTTACGTACGTTTATTCCCTGACACAGACGTTGCTTTAAATGCCAACGGTTTGGTCATCCCGAAAATACTGTAGGGGACCTCATGACATGCCCAGCCTGCGGAGAAGAATTTCACATTCCCTGTGAAAACACACCACACTGCAAAAACTGTGGAGGACCCCACAATACCTCTTCCTTAACACATTTCAATAGCTAAAGGGGAAGATCATATCTATGACAGTCATTTTATACTTACAGAGTATCAAACTGCACTGGCAAATAGCAAAGACGGTGCGTGCCCTTGGCCCAGACTTAATTTCGTACATAATTCTCCGTCATATTTACCCCTCTGCATCAGCGTTCTTGCTGGATTTGTATAACAAAATCTGGATTGAATCCTTTTTCCCATCTGTTTGTCTGTTTGGACTACAGCTTTTATAATACCTGTTCCCAAACCTGGGAAAGATCCGAAGTTGGCGGAAAACCAAATATCAATTTTACTGACCTGTCATAATTGTAAATTAATGAAGAAAATGGTTTCAGGACGCCTTCTCCCCTTTCTGGAGAGTCGCCAAGCATTCTCAAGCTCCAGTTTGGTCTCCGCAAAAATCGTTCGACGGAGGATCCCTTGGTAAAACTGGATCAAAACATCCGGGAAGACTTCTCAACTAGTGGTATGGTTCTTGGTGTCTTTTTGACCTCGAAATATCTTATGACATAACGTGGAGAACTGGAGTTCTCCTTAAACTCCACTCGCTCGGTTTCCGAGGACAGCTCTCTCTCTCTCTCTCTCTCTCTCTCTCTCTCTCTCTCTCTCTCTCTCTCTTCTCTCCCCTCCTCTCTCTCTCTTTAATGTATGTCTTCTGTCAGACAGATCCATCCAGGTTCGGTGCTCTTCTGCTCTATCACGCCACTTTACTCTGGATGAAGACGTTCAGGCAGGATACTGTTCTAAGTGTATTATTATTTTTCTCGGATTCAATGACATCGTTACTTCTATTCCAGCGACGGTAAATTTTTATCTCTATGTTGATGAAATGGCGGTATATATATTGCCGATGCCAGGCTGAAATTTCTTGAATGACAACTTTAACTAGTTGTTGAGAATATTTCACAATGTGGTAAATCTCATGACTTCCATTTCTCACCTACCAAAACCTCACCTGTACTATTTAGGGAAAAAGGGAGTCGAAGAACCTGCCACCTTCCTCCCGCGAACCTAACATTATATGGTTCACCCATTACTGTAACTTTACAAGTTAAATTTCTAAAACTCATTCTAGAAGACCACCTAGCATACACACCGCACATAAATTCCTGAAAACGATTGGCATCACGTGCTTGACCTATTTCGTCATCTCGCCTCAAAATTTTGGGGTGCTGATCGCAAGTCCCTTTTGCGTTTCCACAACGCCCTAATCCGATCGATGCTATACTATGGCTGCGTAATTTATGGTCTGGCCTCCCCAACTCAACTACACCTGTTAGATCCCATCCAAAACGAGGCGAATCGCATCTTTACTGGAACCTTTCGATCTTCCCCCCCTCGGGTGAGCCTTGAAGTTGAATCCGATGTGATGCTAGTATCTGTTCGAAGGAAATGCATCATGTGCACCAGTTATCTTCGTTTTCAAAACCCAATATCATCTGCTCTAACACCGACTCTGCGAGAGATACTTCAGAATCCTCCTTACTGGCTATTTCCAAACGCAGTTTATAATATCCTTAGCTTCCTCAACATCCCTTTGTAAAAAGATGCTGCCGTCCTCTTATGATCAAGAGTATACACCTTGACTATTCTCTGCTCCCACCATTTGCTTGGTTCTGACCTTTCTCCAAATCTAGCCACCCCGCTACCTTATTAAATACATCATTCCTGTCTCATTCCGCAGTTCACTGCGGATTTACTCCAGTGTTTACTGACGGCTCTAAAGCAGGAGAGAGTGTGGGTGGGTCTGCTGTATTTCCTGAACGCAATCTTTCCGATACCTTCCCCCCTCATGCTTCAATTTTTACGGCAGAGTTAATAGATATAATAATTGTCCTTTCTCAAATTCTATTGATTAGCCAATACCACTCTTATGTCATTTATTCAGATTCGCTCAGCGCTATCTACTACGTCATCATGAGTACGTAACTTTGCTTAAGTTAAATTTGTCATTTAATGTAAATGATATATGCATTTGTGAAAAAATATCGTGTCTTTGATAGGTCGGATACTTTGTTAATTTTAACATTTACTCGTATTTAAGTAGGTTTAGATTAGGTTATACTAGGTTTGCTAGGAGATGTTATGTTTTGTCAGATATTAATATGTTAGGTGCTAATGATATAGTAGAAACGTTGGGTTAGGACAAGTTTTGCGAGGTGATGTTAGATTTGGTACAGAACTTTGTTAATGTCCCCCTTTATTCATAGTTCAAAATGTTGTTATATTTGAAAGGTAGGACACTTTATTAAAGGTAGCATCAATTTATAGTTAAAAATGTTAGTATCTTTGACAGGTTGTACACTTTGTTAGTGGTTTTGTTTGATATTGTTACGTTAGCTGCTGATGATATAATAGAAAAAGTAGGGGAAGGTTAAGTTTTGTGGTGTGATGATAAGATAGGCTGAGAACTTATTCGTAGTTCCAAATGTTAGTGTCTTATTCATAGTTCCAAATGTTAGTGTCTTTGACAGGTTTTAGCACTTTGTTAATGTTAACAGCTATTCATAGTTTAGTATATTAGATATGTTAGTAATGTTTATAGTATTGGTAGGTTATGACGATTTAAATTTTACATGTTAAGTTACTTTGTTAAGTTAGGAATGTATTTTATGTTAACAGTATTGATTTATCGGGTACTTGAGAAACATTGGTATTTATTCATAGGTTTATTCGTTAGATACGGTATGTTATGCCAAGTTATGTTATTAGGTTAGGTTGGGTATTGGTATGTTATATGGTTATATAATGATGCCCCTTTGGTCGTGATAGCATTTTCATCTAATCTAGTGAAATTTGGCAATAGCCCATGTAGCGGTAATTGAATGAATAATATAAATGTAAGTGAATAATTGATATTTTTATGTCGTAAACATTAAAAGAATGAAAAGATTTTAATAAATTCATAAGACCTATTTTAATGTAATGTTTGTGCAACATTGATACTTAAAAATGACTTTAATCACTTATAGTTGATATTTTAAATAAAAAAGAATAAAAATTTAGTGTAAACATAAAATGTTTTTAATAATTTTATGTACTGTTTATACAAGAAGCATATTTCTATGTTACGTTACAAAAAATTAAGCTTCATTAGGACCAGAGCTGGGCGTTGCGCCACCAAGTTGCGCCTATGCGCCTATGCGCCTATGGCGCACTATCAATTCGTAGGCGCAAAGGCGCATAGGCGCAACAATTTTTAAAAAGGCGGACTAAGCAAAGGCGCACAGCCAATTCTGTGCGCCTATAGCCGCGCCTATGAACAGGAACAAAGCATTTTTTTTACCCTTAAAAGTTAGAACTTAGAAGCTTGGCAAACTTGTATCATTCTATAAACATATATATATATATATATATATATATATATATATATATATATATATATATATATATATATATATATATATATATATATATATATATATATATATATATATATATATATATATATATATATATATATATATATAACTGGTTCAGTAGTTCTTAACTACTAATAAATTGGCAACTATGGCTCTGAAGATTTTCAACTTCTGCAGCGTTCGAGCTGAACCTCCTGGGGGAAAACATGGATCACAAGGACATGGAGGAGGAAAAGGACGTGTAGATATTAGTTTACGGTGTTTTAATTACAAAAATTAATAAGTGTGTTTTTCTTCCTTATAAAAGCATGCTTTTATTATCGCACTAAAGTTTACTTTGCAAATAAATTTAGCGAACATCCACCAGCCGGCGAAAAGTCGTAGGCGCAAAGGCGCATAGGCGCATAGGCGCTAGGCGCATTGATGTGACCAAAAATATAGGCGCCATAGGCGCCTAAGGCACTAGGCGCACTAGGTCCAGCGCCATAGGCGCAGGCGCACTCAAAAAAATTATAGGCGCGCCCAGCTCTGATTAGGACTTTAATCACTTAATCATGATTGTAATAGCTTAATCAACGGAACACAGGTGTTAGGGAGAGGTATGTGGGTGTTAATAGAGTTTTGAATCATTGAGTTTACTGACTAATTGATATTTTTAATATAGAAGAAAAAAAATTTTAGCAAAAAAATATTTTTAATTAAAAAATGTTTATTATAATACAATAACTGATTTTTTATGTCGAGTTTGTACAAATTCATAAAGTAAAAATATGTACTTTATTGACCTGAAAGCAGTAATTCAATGAAGCATGACCGACTGGGGGGAGGGGCCCTGTTGTGGGGCTTTTGAGGTACTGCTTTTAATGAGCTAACAATAAAGTACATATTTTTAATAAGAATTATTTTTTTTAGTAATTATTTTTGTTCTTAATAGGTTTTAAAAATAAATAAATAAAAACAAACTAAAACAAAATATACATGTAAATAAGTTTTAAAATAAATAAAAATGACTTTAAGCAAAATTATTAGGGAAATTCATTTTATTTTTAGGGTAAACCCCTATTCTGGGGATCCCTCCCAAAATCAATGGTAATGTCTTACATTTCAGACTCCTCTGGATCTCTTCCTTACGCAACCATTTAAACAAATTCATAACGATAATAAAAATTAATAAGAGTAACTATGGTGACTGCTGCTACTACTACTACTACTACTACAAAAACTACTAGGAATGTTGGATGATTAAGAACAGCGTATTCGATCTCAGAAGCTATCCTTGCATAGGGTTTGATGCAACATATATCACGCAAATCGAAGAAGATTTCAACCTGAGTG
>JABUQX010124968.1:22500-37466 GCA_015478945.1 Trachelipus rathkii
ATCGCTTAATCAAAGGATCACGATTGAGGATATAAGGGACAAAGGGTAGGTGTGGTTAGAGTTCGATTTATTAACTTAATGTTTAGGGTTAGCAAAAGTGCATATTTTTAATCAAAAAAATTTACAAAAACGTAAATGTAAATTAAAAGTTTTTTAAAAAAAATAAATAAAATCACTTTAAACAAAATAAAAATACAAACTTTAAGGATAATGTTTTATCAAACACAAGAAATGTATTTGTCTACGTATGTCTAAAGAACATGAGGTTTTAGTGATCATCTATGTAATTATTAAATGAATTAATTTCATTTTAAGGGTAAAATCCCTTTTCTGGTTCCGTAGCCCAACTCTTGTGGATGTCTTACCATTTCAGACTCCTCAGGCGATCACCCTTCAGCATCTTAGTACATAAGGATTGATGCAATATGCAATAAACTGATCCAAAACAAGTTTTTCTTCAGGGGTTGTACATATAGAGGGTGTTCTGACACCCATCAGCGACATGTAGCTAACAAATTCAGGATATATGGGGTCCTAAACATATAAAATGACATCAATATTCGTATATTAATCGATTACATGATTATTCTGCACCGCACCGCACCTGATACGGTTAATACACCGGTTCAGTGTTTCATCTCTGACTTGGTCTTATTCATTGTTCATCCAATCTCAGTATTCTTCTCTTATGTCTCGCTTTTTTTTTCTTTGATATGTGAATTTGATCCTGGGGGGAGGGGGTCCCAGACACCCTTCAGGGTTTTGAATCCTTCAGATTCAAATTCTCCATATGCATAAACATAGCGATAGTCATCTTATTAGGTTAATTATACGTTTGTACGTTGATTTCAATTCTGACACCTGTATCATCTTCGGTGCTGAGCACCACATCATGTGTCTTCTCAATCCATGTCTTGTTCTTATTCACTCTTCATCCAATCTCATTCTTCATCTCTTATGCATTTTCTATATCTCTCCTTTATTTCTTCTCTCAGCCTCAGCACACCAGCTCCGGTGCTGTGCTCCGCTGTACGCACATTCTCAAATACCGAGCTCTTCTGCGGATCCGAATCCTTTGCTGAAGCATCTCGGTTATTTATTTCCCACTTATCTACGGTCATATCCAAGTTTACGGGTTCAGCATCTACTTGTAAAGGGCGTCACAGTGTGAAACCTCATCTCTTCTGCGGTAACACTACCCGATATGTATGCTTCATGTTAGTTTGTAAGGTAACCAATAATTATTTCTGCTTCAATCCTTCAAGTTGGAAAGGAATATATATATATATATATATATATATATATAATAATATATATATTATATATATATATATATATATATATAAATATATTATATATATATAATATATATAGTATATATATATATATATATATATTATATATTTTATATATAAATATAATAATATATATATATATATATATATAAATATATTATATTATATAATATATATTTACAATATATATATATATATATATATTATTATATATGTTATTTATATTATTTTATATTTATTTTTAATATATATTTAATATATATATTTTTATATTATATTATATATATTATATAATTTATATATTATAATATATATATATTAAATATAGTATATAATATATATATATAATTAATTATTAATAATAATATTATATATTAATATAATATATTATATAATACATATAATATATATATATATTATTATATATATATTATATTTTTATATATATAATTATTATTATTAATTATATATTAATATATCTTATATATTTTAAATATTTATATATATATATATAATATATATATATTATAATATATATAATTATATTATATATATTATATATATATATATATATTAATATATATATATATAATATTATTATAATTAAATTATAATTATTACATATATATATATATAATACTATATTAATAATATATATAATATAATATTATATATATTCACATATATATAATTAATATAATATATATTAATTAAATATAATTATATATTATTATATATAATATATTATTATATATATATAATATATATATATATATATATTTATTATATATATAATATATTAATATATATATATTATATATACAGTATATGTTCAAGTTTACTTAGTACAATACTACACCATACTAACTTTGCCGGGGGTCTGTTTGGCATGAAACAACAGGTTTGGATGGCGGATGGTATATAAACGCACCTATATATATAAGTTTTTAAGATTGATTAACTATCGAAAATTATAACCTCTAATTTGATTAAGATTTAATATTATATAATATATATATATATATATTATATAATATATATATATTATATATCATTAATTATATATAATATATTATTAATATATTAATTAATATATTATATATATTTTTATATAATATTAAATTATATATATATATATATATTATATATATATATTTTATTATATTTATTATATTCTCAACTGGATATATATTTTGATACAGGTATATATGTGTTATACCTATTTAAATACTAAAACTAAACCCAATGATAAGCATACATATCGGGTTATAGTGTTTACCTATAAAGCAGAATAAGTAAGTAGAGGTTATCCACTAAACTTAGGGTGACGCCCTTTACCAGTAGATGCCTGAACCCTTAAATAACTTGGTAGGATTATTGAACCAGTAGATTTAAGTATTGGAGGTAATATTAGTTAAGCTATTATAAGACGCGGGAATATTTTATTAGACGGGTTACAGGAGCGGTGTATTAAGTCGTAGAAGAGGAAATTGCGCACTAAGGAAGGAGTGTTCTCGAAGAGATTTTCCGCTTATAGAATTATTTAATTTAATGTTACTTAAGGACGACTTAACATCTAGTAATAGAAATGTACGACTCACGAGTACACTTTAGAGAAGAGAAGAGATCTTTGGTGTATGAGACTCACGGATTTCAGACTTGAGAAGTAAGTCCAAATTTTATTATAGGATGTGATTACCGAAAATGCAATTAAAGGAATTAAATGGAAGACATTTTAGCCCAGTTAATTATGAGGTGTATTTATTATTATATATTGTATGATGTAAAATATATATAATGAAATACATATATGAAACATGGATTATATAGTATACTAGATAATGATACACTATAGAATGTGGTGCTAACCATGACAACTACGAAGTATGTAATACAGTATGAGTGTTAGTGAAATTGAAATCAACGTTACAAAACGTGATATATAATAATTATAATATACTATCTATAATATATAAGTAATGACTATCCGCTAGTAGTTATTATGCATATGGAATTTTGATAATCGTAATAATAGGAATTTACAAACTCACCTACTGAAGGTATGTTACCTGGGACTCATATATATATATTATAACTCTCTATGGACTTAGACCGTTATCGTTTTGTCATTTGTGCTTACGCTCATAAGAAATGTCTTACCAACGTTGTTATCACGATTCTTCGGCACTAAACACGAACTTGCGATTTTCTTCATCCACATTAAAGTCGTCATAGGTAATCGTGGTTTTACAGAACACTATGGTACTCCTAGCATGTTATGTTTTGTGATTGGTGCACACTAGGATTTGGAAATGAGAACTTAAAGACCAAAAAGGGTACCAACTCAAACACCACTATAACCCACGATGTCTTTACCATAGTAGTAATGACACAAACTGAAAACTGATTCCAAGCCGTATTGTGATGGATTAGTTAATCGTATATCTGAATGAATTATAAAATTTTTCAAGCTGGAATTGGGTTGTATTGTAATGCAGGGTTGCACGATCAATAAATTAAATATCGCGGACCTGATACACTGAGACTGTCCACTAACCATCTGGGAGATTTGTTTATAATAGATGTTCTTATTTTCCGTTATATAAGTAAGCGCTTTAATGTTACGCCCAACTACCGGTAAAAATAGCTAACCTTACCAGAAATTAGAAGTTGAAAAGAGTTTAACGCTCTACACGTTTGGTGATGAGCAATTTTTCATCGATTGTGGTGGTCAGGCAGACTCACACCTTATTGCAATACGTCGACGCTTACTCTTACTTTTCGTAATGCACAAATGCAAAATACTGAAATCTGCTTGTATACCAGATTTTTCTGTCATATCTCGATCCTTACGTATTAACTGAGACCATCCAACATTTGGAACTATGTACGTCTTTCATACAGCTAAGATTAGTGGGGGAGGGGTGAGTGGCGGCTGAGGAGGTCGTGGAGGAGACTTAGGTTTAGGGTCAAGCAGAATGTCTGAACTCATGGGTCCATAGTATGGTGAGTCTGTAATTATGTAGCTAATGTGGCAAATTATCTGGACAGTAATCCTATGCAGAAATTATGAAATGGATAGATGCTAATGTGCTATATACAAATTTCCATACTAGCAAATATGGTGTTTATATAATTCATTAGCCTTTTGTTAAGATTTTTTCATTAGTTTTCAGCGAAATTTCAGCTGTAAATACTCCTCTAAATGTATCCTTATAGGTGCAGGTTCTCCTAGAAGAACATACATTTCTTGTGATCTTGCATATACACCGTTTGGCATATCATTGACCTTAAAGTTCAAAATTAGCTCATTTCGATTGAATTAAATATATAACATACCAGGTGATTTCTAGAGAACAGGTTATTTTGTAGTGTTACCGTGAACACTGTGCGTAACCCTCGCGGCCATGTTCGAGATCAGTTGACAATTGTATTTGTAAATTTTTATTTGAATTAACAATAACTGCACTTTTGGCTAACTCCTAAAACATTAAGTTTAATAAATTCGAACTCCTATCGGGGCTACCAGCAGCTCAGGCGAGCAGTATATTGGTGCTTTTCTCCATCGCTATTCGCCCGAGTGAGCATCGCTCATTGTTGGGAGCCTGATCGCTTCAGCGTACGATTCTATCTTATTCTTCCACTAGTTCTAACCACAAACCTAGCCCTTATGATCGTTCTACTCCGTTCAGGTCTCATCCATGATTGGCTTGTTTGACATCTCTTGTTCAAGGATTATATAGCTGTATTAAAGAGTGCGAATTTTTGTCTAGGCAGAGTAGATGATGAGAAGATCCCCTATTAGAAAAGCGAGTATATAGATATAAGTGTGTAACATTATCGTATATAGATCATAATAAATTTGTGAAATCCACTTATGGCAAGAGAGGACGGTTGAGACTCTCCAGGAACTAAGCCTTTTTACCTCCACCAATGAAATATTCTGGACAACTGTGCCTTTCTATATATTTATCCCGCTACTCTTTCTTATTAATAAAGTCTATGAGGACAACCTGTTATTTTTTTCTATTAGCCCAAATTAATTCATCCTGTATTGACCTTTTTGGTCTTTACTTATTAGACCTTTTTAGGCCTTTCAGACACTTTTTAACCTTTATGGGACCTTTTTTGGGCACTGTGACCTTTATTAGGTACCACATAGATCAACCTCACAAATTTTTCATTATCTGAGAACCCTCAACTTTTTCTAGATGACAACCCTCACACTCTGCTCTTGACGCACTCGAATCTTATGGAGAGCTCGAATCGCACTTAAGATGTATTATGATGGTACGTTGTATTATTTGTGCGGATTCACAACCCTATATTTTGCGGCAACCAACCTTACGAAAAAACGCTGTGTTAAGTCGACTCCAACTGAGGACATACATTGCGCTCACAACTCTCTAAGAATTGTAGTCGTATTAACCCCCTATTTTATATGCGACTCCGCATAATTATTTTTGTTATCGACATGAGTGATACATTTATTTGACCTCACGTGTTAAATTTATAGGTCTCACTTGCGCATTTATAGGCTAGTCCACTTATATTTGTATGTCTTATCACTTGAAGACCGATGTATTATTTCGTTCCTTATGCACCTTGCATTTCATATGAATATATTTTGGGCTCAATCTTGGTCTCATACGCCAATTTTTGTGCCCATCGCTTAGTGCGCACACACCGGTTCACACTATATTGTTTTTCGTATCCACTTGAACTGTCTTGTATGAGATATATTACCTACACGTGACACAGCACTACACACACTACTATCACGGCCACACACATTCACACACACACACCACACACAATCAGGTTAGTTTACATCACTACCAACACTATCATCCACTACACTTACACTATCACATTGGATACACTAATTCTATTCACTATGACACTGTATACACACATTCCTTATGACACTTACATTTATCCCATAAGACACTTAAACATTTAACTTATACTCACATTCGTATTATCTTACACTGCATACCTTGCGTCGCTATCCGCATTTTGTGGTATCAATTTTGGTACGCCATCGGTAATTTTATTCCTTCCTTTTAGGGACTTATGCCCTTTTTTTTGAGTCCTTATAACTTCTTGTTTGACCATGATTATTTCGGCCTTGACCTGCCATATACCATGGTCAATTTTGGACCACGCTAACTTGATGGCTTTTGATGGTTTCATCACCTGTAGGAGTCTATCTAGTGATGTTCTTCAATTAGTGTTCATGAGTATATTAGATGAGTGCCATGAGTAGAGTGCCAGGTGAGTAGCCAAGTTGAGTGACCAAATGCGTGCCAATGTTGAGGTTGCCATTAGTGCCTATTAGTGTAGTCCACAAGTAGTGCAAGTGAGGTGCCACAGTTTATTAGTTCGCCAACTGAGTAGCCTACTTTTTTTCAAGCCTTTTCTTAGCCTCCCCTGAGCCTAGAATATGCCTAATATGGTATCTAGCCCCTAGTGTTAATAGAGTATGATGAATCAGATGGTGTATATTACTAAGATTGCTAGAATTGTTTCATCCTACTATTGAAGTTAGTATTTTAATTCTAACACATTTATATCCACGTACTTGAGAATATATATTATATCTAATAGAGACTACACATATTGTAGACTAGGGCCCGCTATTTCGTTCAGAGTCCGCGTGCCGCAGGATCCAGCCCATCACGTCGATACCAAGACCGCCTGCGTGTCGCTCCGCAGGCGCTAATATATTTCCGCGTAATAACTCGCCGGCCGTCGATGCGTCACCTGCAGGCGCTCATTTTCCTCAGCATTACCCGCCACAGCGTGCGTCCGCAGACGCATATTATCCTGACGCGAACCGTAAAAATTATGATAAACGAATGGATCATCCAAGTCTCCGTTAAGTTACTTTTCATAAATATATTATATATAACTATAAGTATGAGTCATTCATTTTATTTCATACTTAAACATTTTTATATAAAAACATATTACACTTATTACATACCTTGAAAGCTAGATAAATATACGTAAATCAATAGAAGTGTATGTATTATTACTAACACCTAGGGGGAATTTAGTATTGATCACTTTATGTTTTACTGCTTAACTGACTATAAAAATCTATTGATATTTACTGCTTTAACTCTCTGCTTTACTGCTTTAAGCTCTCTGCTTTACTGCTTTAACTCATATACATTACATACCTTAAAAGCAGTAAATCAAGTAAATCCAATAAGGTGTTACCTGAACACCTAGGGATTAAGTATGCTTTTTGTTTTACTGCTTTACTGGTTTAACTCATATGTTTTACTCCTTTAACTCATGTTTTACTGCTTTAACTCACATGTTTTACTGCTTTAAACTCAATAATTTATTAACATTACATACCTTAAAAGCAGTTAAATCAGTAAATCAATAGAAGTGTTACCTAAGGGATTAGTATGCTTTTGTTTTACTGCTTTACTGCTTAACTTTCTGCTTTAACTGTTTAAACTTTCTGCTTTACTGCTTTTTAACTTTCTGCTTTACTTCCTTTAACTTTCTGCTTAACTGCTTTAACTTTTCTGCTTTACTTGCTTTAACTTCTGCTTTACTGCTTTAAACTCACTGCTTTACTGTTTTAACCTCATATATTTATTAACATTATGTTTTCTTTTATATTTTTTATTTTTGTTTTATTACTTTTTATTATTTCTATTTTTATTTTTGTTTTAATACTTTTTTATTTTTAAATTTGTAATGGTAAGAATAAAAACAACAGACGTTTCTGTTATATAAAACATTTTATTTTAATAAAATTGCACGAAATTTTATTAAAAACCTTTTTATATATACGAGTTTAGGGAAGTAAATCGCGTTTTTTGCATTTAAAGCATTATATTGAAGGCATAATAGAAACTATCCAAAACATTGACCATACAAATTTTTTAGCATCAAATATATTTACAAAGTTTTATTAAAACATACATTATTTAAAAAACATAATAATGAAACATAAATACAATAGACTCCAGTCACTCCACATAAATTGGAATATATGGGTTGAACAGGGTAAGACATAAGTTTTTTACAAGCTTACATTATATATTTTAAAAATAAGGTAATATAATGATTATTCAATATAAATTTTTAAGTTCAAAGAATCATTATGTGAACAGTATCGTTTTTTGCTCTATACGGAAATCCAATGTCCTGTTGAGGTGATGTGACGAGGCAATGTATTGAATGTGCAGTTATCCTTCTCCAACTTTACAGATTTATTTCGTTAATAGCAAACACTCCTAAAAAGCGAGGTTTATTTTTAAACACACACCGAATTTATTTCCTCTTCATTCATCTTAATAATTCAAAAGTATTTCGTACTCTGTCAATTTCAAATGAGTTGAGGATGCTCAAGATTGACCACTACAGTGATGGGTGATTGTAGACTCGAACCAAAAGAGAGGCTAGTCCTAGGGTTGCCCTTTCTCAAAATGTTTAAAATGATAGGCGTTACAAGCTGAAAGGTCTGCAGTAAGATCATAGGCGTATAAATTACAATTCTTTGCGTATTCTTCAATATAAATTACTATTCTTTGCGTATTTTTCAAGATTTAAACCTGTCCCGCTATCATTACATGATACAGTATTGGCTATTAAGTCGTAAAAGGGACGAGTACAGAAGAGATAGGTCTCCGTTGTATAACATTTCATAAATCACGTCCGTGAGGCAGTCCATTCACATGTAAACTGACCCCTAAGTCTCGAAAGTGTGAATTTATAAGGGGTGACTTTTTAATAATTCCGCGAAGTAGGCTTCATGTTCCCAAATCCCTATTATTAACTTTCTGTGGGTAAATTTCCGTTCACAATGTTAGGGATATTGATACTCAATTATCCTTAAGTGGACTAAGATATCAGAGGTTAAACTCTCTTAATAGGGTACTTTGCTGTAGTATTCAAAAGCGAATTTTCAATTTCCAAATGAAGCTGTGGTAATAATTTCACTTTTCTGACATAGAGATAAGCCTCCAACAGTTTGAAAACAGGTTCTGGACATACAGCTGTAGCAGTAGGCTTGCTTTTTATTTTAAGAGCAAATTTAGGATTTGACCGTGATAAAATGATTCTAGTATCTAGAGATGGTAGAATGAGTCTTTCTTGAGAGAAGATATCGCCATTTAATCGACCGTAAAATTCATAAGTATTATTTATGACTTTTGCTGCTTTATCTATATGTGCAGCTTCATCTTTGGAACTGTAAAAACCACATGATTTGAGATGAGATTGTTTAGCATCGTCTGAATAATTTACCAAATGTTCTATATAGCTTCTATAAGGATAATTTGCCGCTGATGCACCTAGTGAAGTTCCGTTAAGATAGACTTCAACCTGGGTGAAACATGTATACAGGAAATTTGAATCTGTATATACTATGGTCATCACCGGTAGGAAGATCTGTACCATCAGGTTTTGTCAATTCGTTTTTTAACATATAAAAACACATTAGAGGGAATCTAAGTACTGATCAGAAGTGCCTGGAATATTGAACTCTAAAGGAACATCTGTATGGTAATTGAATGAAGAGGATTAATACTGATAAAGTTGGACTCCGCTAACGCTAATCTGTGTAGGGGTCATGGAGAAGAGATCCAATTAACTCTTACAACAATCAGGACTTAAGAAGGATGAAGGAAATGCATCTTGTAATGTGCGAGCTCTGGCCGTATAATGAACTTTTCAATGAAACCTTACTTATAATACCACATCGTATAAAAAGTTATCAAGTTAGTAATTAAATGAGCAAATACATCAATACATTTTTTTTCTTTAGAGTTTTTTTTTCCGCTTAGGCTTTTTCTTTATGACAATCTTCTTGATTCCTCGACCTTGCCCTGACATTTTACGTCTTATTTTACGCTTAACATCATCCAACGTCTCATCTGAAACATCGGCTATACGTCTTTTTAATGCTGTACGAGGATTATTTCCTGCAGCAATATCTTGAATAGTATGCAAACCTGTTCTTATAGCTTTTTTACCTATATATTCCCCGCCTTTCCTGAGTAGAGGCTTGCACTTCTCCCATATGCTTGGCAAAAATCCACCAAAGGCCTACCCCCTCTGCATTTTTGATCCTCTGATACCCTTTCTTCGTCCATTATTACAGGAGTATCTTTCTTATACTATCTTTAAACTGTGAGAGTATGTTAAGGAATGAAAAAATATATCTGACTACACCTCTTATATATATATTCCATTATCCTGTAATTACTGCATCTGCTTCTTTCTAATATGAACTTTGCATAACAATGCGCCGTATGTAAAGGGGAAGGGATTTCTTCTACATCTTTTTATGACGCGTAACAGAGTCAAATTTTGATCTATTCAGAGGTAGAAAATGAACATTAGGAAATGTTATAACTTTACTCTCTTGGGAAAATATACTACTCTTAATAAGGAGCTTTAGTATTAACCATACATATTGATGATCATTATATTTGTAATATACCATAAGCCATACCTGGGTGGTTGAGCATCTCGGATGGGGTACATGTATATGCAGTACTCGGTCTGCGTCGTCTTTTTGTTCATGCCAAGTCAAGGGTTTATTCTCCACAGCTAGTATAACTCTCTTCAACATAGTAGGGATATCATGAAGTATATCCAGCTCAGCATCACGTTTACGAATATGTTTACGCTGCCATGGTGAACGTCTGAGAAAAAAAATCATGGTCTCGCAGGTTTACACTTACTTTTTATCTTAATAAGATATTATTACTTTATCTTCATAGGTGCGCATTTCAGTTTTGTATACCAGATCCTTACACATAATACTCATATCAAAGAAGCTGTTTAAATAACTAAAAATAGCAGGCACCGACTTAAAATACGACCTTCGCAAAGTAAATTCTTCAAAGAAGTTTTCTCTTTTGTGCCAATCCTGGACCTAGGTAGATCACGAGTAATCTTTCACTTGTAATATAGTTTTAACACAATCTACACTTCTGTACACCAACATCCAGAAATAGATTGTGAGGTAAATTTTCTATATGTCCCTATTTAATATCATTTCACATAAATCCTACTTCGTATGCCTCTCTTTCAAGTGTATAGGATTCATTAACACAGTTGTAAAATCCGAGAGTTTTATTATCAGGATGTAAATCCAGGGAGGCTGAAGACGGGAGAGTTATATAAAAGTGATCTACACTCTCCATGATTGTAATGACAACTGATTAATAAATTCTTAACTCATTGCTTTTATATAAGTATTAAACTTAGCAGGGTATCCCCTCCATTTTCCACCAGATTACTGTTTATTTTTCCCTTTTCCTCTCGTAGTTAAATTATTTTTTCATTTTATATTCAATGAGTTACAGGGTTGAACCTTACTTTTGTATTTCCTGTTTATAAAATCCCCCTTTTATTTTTCAAACCATTTAATCTTTCAGATAATATAACTTTAAACTATCACGACTGAATTGTCGGATATTGTGCACTTTAAAAACTTCAGTAGTCCACCCGGATTCTTATCCTTTTCTAAACCTTTCTCTGTTCGAGATACTCTTACATAGTCATTCACCTTTATTCCTGAATTATCTTTTTTTATTTTGTTTTTCTTTTTCATGTAGATGGGTTCTACGCCCTCTAGTTTTTGACATTTCTAAAGAGTTTGACTTTATAGTTCTATGGTAAGACCTGTTTTAAGAATAAGCCAGATCGTCCAGTAAATCAATATATTTAAAAGTATTCATTTAGTAAAATACCTATGCAAGCGCTCTTTAATAGTACGCTGTACTCTTTCAACTATAGCGCTTTGTTTACGGAAAATGTAATTGTAATAGCTTATACCATACTCCCAGAGCAGCTCCTGAAACTCTCGCCCCCTTGAAATCCATTCCTGAATCTGTCCAAGAATGATTTAGGTGTTCTCCGCTCGTCCTCTATAATGTCAAGTACAGCATCGGAAACTGTAGCTGATCTTTTATCTTTTATTGGCTTCAGCCACAAGTATTCTAGAGTATACGTCAATTGTAAAAAGTATATATTGAAAACCTTCATTATAAGAGCTGTATTTATTCATTTCCGATAAATCTAACTGCCATATGCTATCGAGCTGGCGGAGATATGGTTTTCCGTGTAAGAAATTTTTTCTTACAGGGTTTATGTAGAGTAAATGCTTCTTCACCCTCTAAATATGCTTTTAATTCCTTTTTTTCTCAAAATATTAGGATACCTTAAAGCAAACTTAGTGAAACCCCCAAAACTATTTGGCTGCCTCAGATTGAAGTAATACTTATCAACTAGCCTCCTTCGACTCCATGTTGTCTACTGACACCCTGTAAGCGGTTAATATATATATAATATATATATATATATATATATATATATATATATATATATATATATATATTATATATTATTATATATATATATATATATATAATATATATATATATATATATACTTATATATAATATATAATATATTTGGTCACAAAAATGTGATATTAGGTCCCAAGGGATAAAGAAAAAAGATTTAAAAATAACATTTTATTTATAACACAAACATTACAACTAAATATATATGATACAATACATAATTTCGAATTTAACAAACTAGGCCTATTATAAGGTGTTTTTTTTATTAGTCGTGCTCTGGTAACACGTTTAAATTTATCTGATGCGTAAAGAAGTGCCCTGTGGACTTGAAATCAGGTCTAGTGTCATGGGGATAATTATCTAATTCTGCTTTAATTCCCCGTTCCTTTGGTTATTTTTTTAAAAGAATTAAAAAAGGAATTCCGGGGGGGGGGGGGAAAAAATTAAAAAAAAAATAGTCTTTTTGGAAATAAGTTTTCCCCCCCTTTTGTTTTTTTGAATTTAAATCCAAAAAAGTTCCCCCCCAAAATCCCCCTTTTTTACAGGGGCCTTTCTTCAGTTACGTGAGAAGATAGCTATCAATTCCACAATATTTGATCCTTTAACTATTTCATCATCAATTTACGATCTTGTCCTGCTTCATTCAGTAATTGGCTTTTAAAATATTATATAACCTATTCCTGATTTACGCACTCTATTAGGTAAGCTCTCCTCTAGGATATTTTTAAATTTAATCTCATTTATCCCTTCAAGTTTTACTTCATTAGGTATATTTGCATCATCGGTTAACCGGGATACGTAGGTATGGATGTAGGTGCAAGTCTTTAGGATATAAATTTTTGTATGGCATCCTGGGTATAAGATGCGTTTCTCATGGATGTTAATGTCTGGATTTAATATCCTGTACACTTCTTTCTCATATTTGGTATCTGTTCAACTTTAGGATCATATAAGCTAGGGGGTAGAGGCTGCTGGAAAGATAATGAGTCGTTCACAATATAAGGAATCTGTTGGTGCAACTGTTGCTGCTGATGTGAAAGAGGTTGTAATGTCAATGCATTGGGTTGTAATATCTGCGTGTATGGGGATTGTGAATGATGAAACTGTGATTGTGGATTTTGCGCAGTGTGCGGCAATAACTGGCCATATTGAGGTGGTGAATGATGAATCTGAGGCACTGAATTTTACAGATGCTGTATTATTATACTTCATATCATTTCCTCATACTCATTATATGGAAGTACAGCAACCTTCTTCAATTAATGGGGACAACGCACTTAGTTATCCAGGGGGAAGCTTAACGGAGAAGAGTAATGGCAGGAATACTCCTCCTCCTCTCTGTAGTAACTTCTTTTTATTTTTCAAATTTTTAATGTTGAGGGAGAGTTTTTTAATGATGTTTCTATAACGCCGTAGCTTTACCTTCTAAGGCCTGTTTAAAGGAACATTTTCCTTTTATAAGATTTAAACAGACTTCAAATACACACTGAATGAATTTCTCATCCTCACTAATTAGTTTACGTTTTTTCAGATGGTTTCAACTTTTTAAATTTTTTTTATAAGAGGTAAATATTTTGCAACTAGAGTACTCAATTATTCAGGTATGTATACAGTTTCTATCTTCATAGGGCAAGAATGTTGTACGGAGCAGCACTTCTGGCCGTGTTTTTGGGGGAAAGTTCACAATCAAATAACGTGGGGGATTGGAGAAGTAACCTCTTTTTACTTTAAGAAACTCTTTCCTTTTGAAGAGGAAACATTGAGTTGCCATACATTAATTTGACCTCATGTCTTCTTCTCTGTCAACACAGTAAATTACTGTGTGTTTAAAGAAACACTTCGCATATGCTTGCTTTGATGAAAAATATTCTGCGTTATAAGAAAAACACAGAGATATTTAGATGGTGAGAATAAACTGTGAACGCTTCTGCTATTTTCAAATTCAATTTGTGCATTAAATCATCTAATACCAATAATTTTGTGGCCTTGTATATTGTCCAGCGATTAAATCGTATATACATTCAATGAATTGAATCACATCTTATATTCCTTTAAAATTTTTCCTGAATAAACATTATAACACCAATATTAGTTTTTACAGGGTTTGTTCAAAATCTACATTTCCTTTAAAAAATATTTAATAATAGAAAGGTTTTACCACATCCTTCGGCCCAGCTCAAGACATGTAGCCGGACTTCGGAACGTAAAATTTCTCCACATCCATACTCGCAGTAGATAATGAATAATGAGTTTAAATTAAGCAGTAAAGCAGTAAATGAAAACCTTAACTAACCCCGTGTTGCTAAGTCAACACCTCTATTGG
>JABUQX010124969.1:0-30305 GCA_015478945.1 Trachelipus rathkii
TTATATATTAATAAATATGAGATAGTGAATATATACTATATAATAATATATATATACATATCATATAGTACTATATATATATGAAAAGTATAGCATTGAATATATATATAGAAAAATAGTATTCAGTATAATATAAAAATGGAATGAGTTTTAATATAATAGATTAATAGTAATAATAATATATGATAAAAATATGTAAAAAATAAAATAATAGATATTTAGAATATATATATACTAATATAAAAAGCTCAGTATAATATGATAATGTAACGTGATAAATCATATATAGCTTAGATAATATACAACATATCTTGTCAAGTATTCATCGTGTGAATGGTGCCTTATAATAACAAATTGGTGTATATGTTCAATTTATACTACATACTATTATTGCATATTAGGTTCAACCTGCTTCTTGCCTAGGATTATTTAGAATATATATATAGTTGATAGTTACTTTGTAAAATATATATAAGTATATATATTATATATATATAATACTATATCTTAAATAATAATAAACTAATATAATGTTTACCCTATATGCATTTTATCTGTGAATAATTTTAACTACTTTAGGTATATATTTATAATACTACTTAAACGCAGATATGTAAATTATATCACTAGGAAAGAATTAGGTTAACTATTAATATATATATATTATGATAGTGTGAATAGGTTACAGCTGGGGTATATAGCAAATGTTACCAGCACTAATAAAAAACATAGCTTGTTAATGTAAAATATTTGAGACATTTCACTAGTACTTGAATGAATGAGTATGGTATATAATCGAACTACATAATAATACATACAAGTCGTTACCGCTCAATACTTTTATACCACCTCACCCTTAACTATTATTGAAGTTAGATATATGTATATATTATTATAGTATAGATATATATATAAAATATATCTATATATATTGAATATATAATATATATATAATATATATAAATATAATATATTATAATATATATATTATATAATATTATAATAGTATATATGATATTAATATATTAGATATATATTAAATATATAATTACTATTAATTATATATATATAGTATATCTATTATATAGTATATATCTATATATTAGTATATAAATCTATATATAATTATATATATATATTATTTAAATTATACTATATATCACTACTACTTGATATAACTATTAATTAAATATATATATATATATTATTAATAAATAATAAATATATTATAATTAAAATAATATAATTAATATATAGTATCTTATATACTTAATAATGATTATATATATTAATATATAATATTTATATATTATATATATATCTATCTATATACTATATAGTAATTATATATATATATTTATATATATTAATATATATATAATATATAGTATATATTATTAGATAATTATTATATTTATACTTCTAATATTCTTGTGGAGCGTTATCAAGTATAGTGATGTCAATTATGAGGGTATAATTGATATGACTATATAATTATAACTTAACCTATAGCATTTTTACGACACTATATAAAAATTATTTAATGTATATCAATATTAATTTATTAAAATGTGATTCTAAATAGGTTATAAATATGTAAATTGGACATTTTTACAGTAATGAAGTGGGTGAGTTACGTTGGCTGACATCGGCGTGCAATCGAAAGAAGCTTCGTTTAGTTCCTGTGGGTGAAGGCCTTTATAAATCTAAACTCGCCTTCTATACGTAGAGATAAATTGCTCACGTGAACTTTCTGCTAAAACTCATACTTACTAATTTAATATATAGTTCTCTATATAATATACTATGGATCTAATCAGTTAGATCTATGAAATTTTTCAAATTATGAGTACCTTTTTTTGAATATCTTTATACTTCTCACGAATAATATCACGATAATATATATGTTATAATATATATTATATATGATATTAATTATAAGGGAACGATTATCGGAGTCCCCCTGGTCATTTATAATATCCATTAACTCCGCTGGACTATGCCCTACAAGTATCTTAGTGAGTAGTCATCTATAATTTTAGATTACTATGGATTATCAATGTACACCATGAACACTGCTATTAGAATCTAGTTATGGTGTGGTATCATTCTAAATAATATACTTATGCGTTCTAAATAGATTGTTGGTAAGGATAAGTCGAAATCATTTTATCGTATATACTATTTCTATCCACTGACATATATCAGATTATTAATGGTATCGCAATTATACATACAAATTAATAAATAGAAACCCCTCAACACTACATTATACCGTACATGATTCTGTCAACGCAGCTGAGAGCCTATTTTTAAACTAATGGGTATGCCGGAACAGTAGGTATGCTCTATCCGTATTCCTAAGTTTAGGAGTTGCCTTAAGCTAGTTACAATTTTCTAACTATTTACTCACTTTAATAAAATATGGTCAAAAATAGTATTACCCATCACATTATCTTTAAAAAATATCGCTTCATTCTATTTATAGAGAGTAATATAATCATAATGTATGATATTATATCGTCCTTAGAATTTAGTGATCTTTCTGTCATCCAATCAGTCGTTCCAATCGTACTAGTCGAAAGATAACGCGGTATGTTTGTTATATACTATTTTCTGATCTTAGATGCCAAGAAGATCTACAGAATTTGCGGGGAGAGAATTCACGTTTTATGCGTCATATAATAATGATGATTTCTACTTTTTTAGAATTCTACTATTGAGATTCGGCAATCATTGCACTCTGGCTCACCTTCGAAGTATACACTTAGATTACTCTTGAACTATCGATATCATGGTGTACAAGTTATATACTACTAGCTATTACTGGAGCTATGTGCCTACCTTGGTAACCTCGATACGATCAGAATTTTTAGTAGTTTGATAAAATAACAGTACATAAGCATTATGATGGGTATGTAATAACAGATAATGGTTTAGTACTAATTCTACTATTGGCAGCGTAATGTTTATAATCAGTACTATCGATGTTCCATCGATCGTATGTTCCTAATCTGCGAAATAAACCCATTATTGAAACTTTTCAGTTCCGGGTGGATAATTGCTTTGAGCTCAATCCGGTTACGATAGTTTATGGAATTAAATTCCCGATACAGTATCTCGTGAGAAACAATTTCTATCATCGTTTGCAATAATTTCATTCAGCTTGAAATCAGTTTGCAGTGGCGGCGGATTAGCTAATCATATTGAAGATGTGAGGCTTTTGTTTGAAAAATTTTGTATCGTATGTTCCATGAAGTTGTTCTGCATTCATATGTAAATCGATTAAAATGTTATAGCTGACACTCACACATTTATGGTATTCTATTAATAAGCCTCAGTACTTAGGTTAGCTTCACCTGCTACGCAATATGCGTTTAAATCCAATCAAAAATCATCTGAATAGCATTCGTGCGAACAGCTTTGGTTAGACGTCTGTCCTTTTCCTCTTATTTCGAAGATCTGTATTGTTTATTATCTGATTAGGACAGAATTGCACCAGAAAAACAACCGTGAAAATACGTCTAAATCTCTTCGGCCTCTAATATATCAATACTCTACATTAACCCTCATGGAACGATTAGCATTCTTAATTTCCCGTCCCTAACCACTTCTCATATTCCGTCACAGTGTATCATATGCCTGTTGGCAGAAGTAACAAAGATTGTGGATGGAGGGCGTAGATGTTCTCCCTAACGCAGATACTGTAATCTATGAACGCTTTAGGAAAGGTGGGGTGGCGTCCATAGATGAACGTTTCCTCTCCGATTTTTTGAGGTGAGTGGTTGCTTAATGCCATTGTCTGTCTCCACTTAAATTAATACTTCTCCTGGCTCGTTTCAAATTCAATCGTTAAATACATTCTCTAGTTCGTCTTCAATACTAACTACTTTTCCCTCATGTTGGAACGCCAACGAGCACATGTGCCATGTTTTCACTTTATTCCTCACCCGTAAAAGGAGCAAAAAGCTTTCTAATCTTGTCAACTAGCATATACCATATAAAGCTGCTCACAACGTTTGTGAATTTTCAATTATTCAGTTATCATCAAGTAGTCTTTTGTAAAGCGGTCGACAATTGCGACGATATGCCTCCTGTGAGTATATATGTGCTGATAGAATGACTTATTAGTTGAGGTTTTGTGGTGACTACCTTACTTTATCGGACTAGTACCTGATGCATTTATATTCTTATGATCGTCTAGAGCGGAATTTTTTTCTTAGGTGATTAGCGAGGATGTATGATATGGAGGTGCGATATTATGAGTATAGATAATGTACGATACTGAGTTAAGTTACGTTATGTAATACTTACATGTATATTGAGCTTTCTTCGTGAGTGACGTAGGCCTAGGTACTTAATAGAAGCTCACGGTTGACGGAATTTGTATCGCTGGTGCGTAGCAATATGCGGCTGATCGACTCGAGGATAGGTGCTCTTATCCATATTTCTTCACTAGTAATATTCCTGCCTAACCTCATTGGTATAGATTCATTACCAGAGTTTTTCAGCCACTGATCTACTTATTATATAGATAACTTCTTACAGCTTTGGGAGAGGTGAGAGCTACGTTATAATTTTGAGAGTATCTCAAATATGTATAATCATATATTATTCGATAAAACTTGGTGGGTGGAAGAGCCTGCTGTTTATATTTTTAGATATTATAAACTTTATAGTCTTGTTATGGTTTTGTAGTCCTTTTCGAAGTTAGTAGGTGAGAGAATAATTTTATAAGCATTCGAGGAGTTATCTTATACTTTTAACAGTCTGTTTTATATTATAACTTTAAGAAGTTATGGTCTTTTCTATATTAGGATGTAATTTTATTTCTATCTTCTTATTTCACAAATAATCTGCTTATATATTACTTTTTAGTGTCTTACCTGTTGTAGTTGAAAACTTATTTGTTTGGCAGATAGATTTAACAAGTCATTTGTGATTTTTATATCTTTCATTTTGTTGTTCTATATATCATTTAGTTTAATGTCCATGTTTATAGAACTAGAGAATGTCTAAGATTGCAACTCAAATTTGGCTTATTTGAATATCCCTGTAAATTTAATTACTGTTCTTTTTCAACTTTTGATTCTTTATATATTTAAGATATTTATTATCTTCTGAATTTATTGTATATTCTTCTTACTGATATGCAACATTTATAATACTGCATAATTATACTATAACTATATATATATATATCTAATTTTGCTAAATCAACTAAATATTATTTTATTTCTTTATATAAGTACTATATATCTATCCATATTATTTCATATCATACTCTGCCTTTTTATAGTTTTTGAACAAAATGTCTCTCATCCTTAATGATACTCCAATTCAATTATATCGGTCATGTCTCTGGATATGAATTTCCGACGTGGCGTCATCTATCACAATCATATATGTGGAAATTTCAGTTCGTCTTATTATATACTTTATCAAAATTCACTACTAACTTCTATTAAAATTACCTACACATCTATAAGTAAAAACGACAATATCACCTATTCTATACTTATATCTACTCATTCTATCTATTTTCTGAAGTATGACTGGTATTTTATACGTTGTAGTATAAGCTAGGACTGTTAACTAACATCAACATTTCGAACAAACATACAATGAGCCCGTTTCATAAACAAAAATAAAATTCGTTTCATTGAATAAACTCAACATCACAAGATATAGTATATGGCAGTTGCCAGGCCGGTCCACCTTATCAACAATGAATAACTCAGGAGTTAGTATAAAAGTATTGTCTTTTTATATAGATGTTAAAAAGAAACAGCGACTAGTAAAATTATTTTTTTTTATGCCTCATTTCAAGTTGTATCACAGCTTAGTTAATGCAAGGGTTCTTCACTAATTAACTATATACTGCATCCTTTGGTTAAAATGTGATAAAGTAAATTCTTTTGTCTTTCGTTCGTCATTCTATATTATCAATTAAGGGGGCTTATTCTGGTTCACACCGGACTTATTTAGAGAGGGTCCGATGTACATAATCAGTAGACAGAACTATAGTTATCAATGGGTATAATATATATAAATAAATACCGTATATAATTTGAATTAAGGTGATGGTTGTGTATATGTTATGCTTGAATTTTGGTCTGTCTTGACACATTCATGGCTTGTATCAGACTAGTAGTAGGTACTATATGATTAACGTGGTATTTCCATTTTCTAGTAGGGTATGAAACATCTAGTACTAACAAGGCCTAACTCCTGCACTCATGCTACCGTGCTCAGCTACGGTTAACATGTATAGAAACGAATCTATTTTCCATAATTTCATAATGTTACGGTAACACTTCCGATCTTGAGCCGTAGTTTTGTGCTCGCAAAAGCGTGTGAGATTTTGAAAGATCTTGAACAGGCATTAGCTAAAAAATTAAAACGAATAGAGCTACATTACACCAGATTTAAAAGAACTTGACATTTGTTACAGAAAAATTGGCGGCAGACGCAATCGGTCCATATCGGATGGCCCCGGCGAGAACGAAGCCTTTCTTGATATTATTAAAATGAGTTGAACTAGTTAATCTTGGAATCAACTATAGAGATAGATCGTTCTAGCGAGAAAGAATATACGATTTTAGGAATGGAAGAACTCAAGCTATTTAAATATAGTATTGATGATATATATATAATATAGGGTTTGTATCTGATTTAATATTTTATAATTTTATATAGGATAATATATATATATCTATAAATGTCTGAGTTATTTATCCGTATATATACTAGTTAGAGTATTCATTATATATATAGCACTTCTTACATTCACTGCCATTTCTCCTGTTTTCCGTATGGAATACTCATTACATCTATAATATCCAGCTTCTAAGTAGTAATGAGCGCAGCTGCGTGAATTCTAAGTAGTTAAAACATTACTGGTACACTCCACTGCACTTGATCCATATAACGTATATATTATATTTATACTAAAATGAGTGAACCTGTCAAGCTTCTATTATAGTATTTATATATATTATCTGATTAACTATAGTTGATATAATAATAATACTATTAACTCTTATATAACTGTAATAGTGCGCTTTAATACAATATACCTTACCTCCTTGAATTAAGGGCTCAGCAGGACTGAGCTTGGATAAAGTAAATCCTTTATTTATCTATCTTATTTCGTCTGAGCTATATTATATAGTTATATTTATATATATTTAATATCTAAAGTATATATTAATATAATATAATATATATTAATATATTAATCTATATAATATATATATATATATATATATATATTATATTATATTTAATATTTTTAATATATATTATATATATAATATTTAATTATAATATATATTATAATTATATGATAAATATAATATATAATATTGTTATATGAATAATAAATATTATAATAACTATATTATCTTTATTATATTAATTATATATATATATTAAAATTAATTAATATTAATATATATATTAGCTATATTAAAATATATATATATATATAAATATTATTAATAATATATTATATTATATATTATATATATTATATTAATATATTATACTTAATATATATTATATGAATAATAATAATAAATTATATTAAATTTAATTAACTAAATTACTAGTATTATATTATATATTATAGTTAATATATATTGATATATAATATAATATATATTAAATATATTTAATATATATTAATATATATTAAATATATATATATATATTATATATCATATTACTAATATATAATTATATATATTAAATAATATATATATAATATTGATATATTAATAAGTATATATAATATAACATATTATATTATAGTATATATATACTATTATAATGATATATATATATATATATATAATATATATATATACTATATTATATCATATACTTATATAATTATATATATTAATAATATATATATAATATAATTATATATCTAAATAATAATATTATATTATTATATATTAAACGAAACAGTGTTTTTCTTTAGTATTATTTTGAGAAGGCACATGCAACCCTTTTACAATTTTATGAGTTATTAAAAAATAACTTAAATATAATGCTTTAAGTTAATTAATATTTAATTATATTATTTCATACTTCTGCATTTTAAAAGTGTAGCATTTTGAAGACCTTTATCTACTGTAAGTTTTTAGCTTGAGGAACATTCTTTTAAGTCCCAACAATATTAAGTTACTGCAAGCATCATTTTGGAATTTCCAATTATTTAATCTCATACTGTATTATCTACGGTATTTTATTTTTCAAGTATAAGTTAAATTCATGTTGAATTCCTAAACTATTCAGTAACTTATACATGCTACATTTTACGACTTTATAATGCGCCTAGAATTACTGCAGTTAAGAGTAGATCATGAAAGTAGTACCCTAGTGTGAAGTTATCAAGATAAGTGAAAAATGTCCTATTTATTTAATATGGACATGTTAGAATACATATATATCCCGTTGCTTTTATATTATATTTCGAAGGAGTTTCATAGAAAAGCTTAGTTCTTCATTAGGTGTCGGCACCTTAATTATTGCCGTAAAGAATCCACAGTTAGGACTTTTTTATAAATGGATAATTTCTTTAAAATCCAGTTTTTTATCTATATATTATGTCAAGCTTTCTCCTCAAGCCATAGATGAAGGTTCCTGCGTAGGAACATACTCCCACATTATTATCGTGTTCTGGGACTCTTAAACAAAATAGACATCCCTCTTTACCATTTATAAGCTTCTCAATCTGATAATGGTCGACTGCGTTGAGAAATTTCCTTATCTTACTACCATTTAATTACTGTATATTTGGAACACTTGAATTCCTAGGCTTTCGAGTATCTCATCGTTAAACTCTCTTTTACATAATATTTTTATTTTCCTTCTTCATTAACAAACATAGTTTACTTGAACTGTCAAGTGAAACGGTATAGATCATATAAACATAGTTTCATGAAGTTATTCAACGAAGTGGTTATCTAAAAATTTACTAAATCCTTATTCAGTCCACTTTTTACGTTATTTCTTATTAAGGACTTGCCATGTTTCTTTTTAAAACATCGAGCCGCATTTCAGTATGATCTCCAGAATTATCATAGTGTCAATAATTCTGTTAATTTTCGAATAACATAGATTTTCAACATGTTGTATAGGTTCTTTCATAGTCGAGGTCTCTTAATAGCGAGAGTAGTGCGGTGACTTAGGACATCGTTGTATCATTTCTTCCCCATGAAGAATAAGTATCACACTGCACGTAATTTTCAAATTAAAACTTGACGGGTAGACAGTGTACATCGAGCTTGAGAAACAATCTCCATCTTTCCTCTTCCAGTGATCTATGGATCACACACGTCACGGCTCAGTCTTTACATATCCGCTTCTCATTTAATCCTGAAATATCATACAGTCAGCCAGCATTTATTTTTCATTACAGAATAGAATTTGTTCCGAAGGTCTGAGGTATCTCCGAAGAGAGTAAAAAGATATTGATCGGAATTCTTCAACGCGAAAGGAAATTGAATGACACATGTACGCGCACGGAAGTCTTACAGAGAGAAAATATGAGTATGCTTCTAATTCTCTCTCGAAGGAGAATACCTCCGAAGCAACCGCTTATGTAACTAACCAGATTGACCAATCATCGAGTTTCTGCTGGTCTCGTTCGTCTTTGATGCCTACTTCCATTAATCATGAATAAATTCAACTGAACTAGATCAATTGAGATTATCCTGCTGATTTATTTTCTATGAGCGTATTATTATATAGTTATGATACTATAACTATTTCCATCTTCAGGTGAAAAGTTGCCAACACTTACGTCTAATGTTCTGGACGTAATTGTAAACCTTATTATACTTCACGTTGGATGATATTTATTATCTGTAAGTTAAGAAATCTAATAACCTCATTTCATGAATTCATGTAGCAGAGGATATATATATTGAAGAAGTCATTCAATTGCTGTGTAAGTACTACTAACAGTCTATAAATATGACCTGAAGTGTAGGTAGTTTTTGTGAATTATTTTAAAATTGTATCTATTCCTATTGTCTTGATGTTTAATTTTATATATCTTCAGTCAGATTAGGATTTAGTGAGATGCTCCCAAGAAATAGCGCATGAATCAATTATATATCAATAAATAACTAATTGTCGTGATAATCATTGGTTCCCTCCTTATGTAATTAATACACTCGGGAATTTAATATATTAGCAATGGCATATGGTCTTGGAACTTGAGATCACCGATTTAAAGCTCAACCCCTAAGTTTAAAAATGTAGTTTCATATCATATACATACAATGAACTGCAATAAGTAAGAGACTAAATATGATGTGATTGCCACAAAGAATTATCTTTGATAGACTACAATTATCTTTATTTATCAAGAAATTACAAGGTTAAATAATGATTTTTTTTAAATTTTAGGAGAGTAATTAATTCTCTCTGCATTTGTTGAGGTAGACTTATTCTACGTTACGGATATATATATATATATCTATCCTATAATCCATAACAACATAAAACACAAATATTAGTATTACAGATATATAAATTTTTTAACAATTTTTTGGTAATAGTTACTTATATTCACTTATATTATCTGATCTGTAAGTGATAATAATTAAGATATAGTATTCTAAATTTATATTTTGTTTAATTAACTATTAATAGTACTTAATATAGTTGAAATCTTAATATAATATATAATAATATATATTATAATATATTGATTATTATTTTATTGATGTATAAATCATTAAACTCACTTGATTAGAAGAGTAAGTATATAAGCCGCTGGAGTAATTCAGTTAGAATAGGAACTGATTATTACTTTATTTTACATTTTTCATTATCAGAACAAATTTTAAAGATATCGATAGTATAGTAGAAATAATATGTGATTATTCAATGTATATAAGCAATAGAACGTATTATTAAATGCAGTCAATGTAATTGGTTACCAACAGATCAGTTTAACAGTCTATAATTTGAATTAGACGCTTATGAAGTATTTGAATAATAAGTCATGAACTTAAGTACATGGTAAATATTACATCCTATGAAAAACGCACAAACACAAATGAAAACGTGAATGAATAATATCTTTTAAAAACTTCTGAGACGGCGCAGTTCCAGAAGTGCGAGCTTTTTTCCTAATCGTATATCCGTAAACATTTTGATCTAAACATTAGGCACAATTCAAGCTTTTATTGTATTTACTGTCATTGTAGAAAAATGCTTTCTCTGGTCGCAGTTTCTAGCTGAGCGTCAAACGTTCAGTGACTCTGAATCATTTACGATACAAAAATACTATTTTGTCCCATAGATTTGAATCAGAATTATTGATTAATATGTGTTAATATAGTCTTTATTTTATCTTCCGATGAAAGTGAATATGTATTAAATTAGTTTTAGATATTTGTAGATAAAGATTTTTGGCAATGGTAAAGGACGAAATCAGATTCCGCAGACCTATCTATTCTAGGCGTGTTATAAGGTGTAGAACTTGCAAATCTAATTTTTGTGAGAACGCAGTGGCAAGGAGTTCATATAAGTAATCATCTGCAGCTTCTTTGCGGTGCTGAAGGCGGGAAGAGAGTATTTTTAGTTTGTTTTATGTTTATTTTTATATTTTTTATTTTGTTTTGATGTATAATTAACTTTGACTTCCACCTCTATATATTCAACGAAAAACATCTATTTACCTACTTAACTATCAATCATCATCCTTTGTATATAAATTAACCATATGAATTCCCAAACAACAATTCCTTGCCCTTACTAGAACACAACTTTAAAAAAACTCATGGCAATAAAAATCATGTTCACAAACACTTTCTCTTTCGGGTTTGACTATCCCTCCTTACGTATCCGGCAGGAAGGAGCGGCTTTTTCTAGCACTACCTTTCAACCTCTTCTAATCACAACGATCATATCCTTTCGAGTTGAAATGACATTTTAACCGTTGACTTCTTGCACTCATTTCCAAGGGCAAAACACATATAACAAGGAGGTAATCTCTTTTCTACCTCACACTTCGATTACCTTGTATAGCTTTCGTGCAAAGCCTAATAGAGAATCTGTTCTCGCTCTCTAACGTCGGTTCATTAGAGTGGCTGCCGCCAAATCCTCGTCTACAAGCTACATGTAAAGCAAAGATGCAAAATCCTCAAACGCCTTCGCCACCTGCTTCACCGTTATCACCTAGCAAATTGGAAGATCACGCCGAAACTCGCCGTAATCTAGATTTTATCACCGTTTTTAAAAATTAAAACTTAGTTTTTTGAATTATATAGTATATAATAGTATATATCCACTATATATAAGTAACTATGTATATATATTGAATATGTTTCATATATTAGTATAGAACTATATCTTTGTTAGAAAGAAAAGCTTTATTTGATTTTCCTTACAAAATTCAAAGCAAAAATTCCCTTTTCAAATTTTCTCAACAACCATAAAAAGAAGCTCGGCAGCAAATACATTTTCTACTATGTCCTTCTATCCCTCTTCTTTCCTCTACTGTGAGAGACTCCGTGAACATCCAAAGAAAGAGCATTTGACGTCATTGATTATGTGCATTGGACTCAATTTTACGTGCACAATCACATGCTTTCTGCAAATACCTTCTCAAGAACATATCCCCTCAATCTAAAGCCTCCAGTTGCATCAGCTGACACCTAAAAATAGTCTCACGAAACCCCGTTATTGTGTCATACATACACAGACGTGACCTTGCATAGTGTGATTGCCTGCTTGACTGTACAGTAGGAGAACGTAGCCCACTCCAAAGTGAGCAATCACCTATAATGAGGAAGGCATCGTATCGTACATTATTCATGTATCTTTAACACCTTGACTAATTAGCAAACTAGTAGTCCTTACTAATCACTGCAATGTTATCAAGTACATTAAATAATTATTACATCATCTAAAGAAACAATATACATTCTCTGACTCATTAAAACATTATCAAATCAATACAGTAAAAATAAAAAAAAATACAAATCATAGTATATTAATCTACATCCGATAGATCACGCCTCTAAGTCTTTACAACTTTCAGCGAGATTTCCCATAGCTTGATCCAAATTCATATTACTTCCAAATTATTTTAAAGTATTGTCTCGATTTTGTCCTAATCAGCCGTTAAGATATTATTAAAACATGCTAAAAAAAATGCGATAGAACAAAGCTGAGGTCCGGGACTATACGCATCCTCCAAACACACTCAGCTTTGGTGTTCACGTTTATATGCGGTTGTTTCTGAGTCGATTTTGGGCTGTTTATGCTCGTTCGATATTTGTTGTCGCACCATCGAACTTCTTAGTGCCTGACTGCCGATGCCTATGGCAATACGTCGGTGAAGTCTTGAAGAAACATGTTAATCACAGAGGCTAGTTTGAGAGTGTTTAATTATAAGTGAGGGTTGACTCTCCTCAATAGGCTCTGTGATTGTTCTTCCTCCTCCTGTCCCTAACTTTGTAGAATTTTTATTTATATATGATATATATATTACTATATAAACATTATTATTACTTATTTATAAATAATTACCGTGGATTCTTTATACTACTTATATATATATAGTAGTATATAAGGGTAATATATTAACCTTTTTATATATATGTATAGTACTAACTTCATGTGATATTATTTACTAATACATATTATATTATATACAAATATATGTAGTATACTCACATATTTGTAACATTGTATATTATATTTATAATATACTTATTATAGTACCAAATTCATTACTAATTTTACATAAATAATTTGTTAGCTTCACCTATATATTTATATATCTGTTTATATAGCTATTTATATTATATATAACTGATATTTGTTTTATTTACATAATATATCATATATATATCTAGGTCTTTTATATATAATACTATAATCTATTATTTATCGATTTTACTAAAACTATTCTCTACATTTATGTAACGGATGTTAGGTCGTATAGTAGATTTATATATACTTAATATCTTCGTTGGATAGTTAGTATATATGTACGCACTAAGTGATCATTATCTACTACTAGTATATGTTATATATTAGTATTATTTTATATATTATATTATGAGATATACTATATATAATTATCAAATTCAATAATGCACAAACCACCTTCTTGCTATTCAATACTAACCTACTCTACTAAAACAGCCTCCCATAACTGCTCCTAATATTCACCTAACCCTTCGCACGTAGCTATTATCATATTAATATGTAACTATCTAGGATACTATACTAGTTATAATCATACACAATGATTACTATAATATTTTTATACTTTCTGAAGAAGTACATACATACATATTATGATAAAAATTAAGAATTATATATTGATATCATATTATATGTCTATTAGGTATGAAACTCATTAGGTATATAGTTATAATATTATATATAAGTATATATATGGATGAATTCTGTAATTTTGCATATTTTTAAATAAATATACGAAGTACTTAGGTGATGAAGTATGCTGACGCTTTTTATATATTATATCATATTATATAATATATACTTATATAATAATAGTATATATAGCTACTATATATATCTATAGTATATAATAATATATAATATAATAATATATATTATGATATATATATATTATAATTCATTATATATAATATAATATATATATATATACTATATATAGTATATATATATATAATATATTTATCTATATATATATATATATATATGTTATAATAATATATAGTAGGTTAAGTATATATAGATATATATATATATATATATATATATTAGTATATGATATATATATATACTATATAATGTATAATAGTATATATATAAATATATATATTATATAATATTACATATATATAATATATATAATATATATACTTATTAATATAATATATATATATATATATATATATAAATTTATATATATAATATATATATAGTATTATATGTAAAATATGATATCTATATATATTATAATTTATATATCGTATATACTATATATATATATAGTATATTATAATAATATATAGTATTAGTATATATATATATATTATATTTATATATATATATATATATATATATATATATACTATATATTATATATATGTATATATATATAATATCATATCATAATATAATATAAATATGATATATAATATATATATTATATGGATACTATATATATATATCATATAATATATAAAATATAAGTATATCTATATATATATATATATAGATATATGATATATCATATATATATATATATGAATATATATATAATTATATATGATATATATATATATATGATAGATATATATATTATATACTTATATATATATATATATATATATATATATATATATATATATTATATATATATATATATATATATATAATACATAATGATAATATATTATATAGTATATATATATATAAATTAATATATTATATAATATGATATATATTATGTATAGTATATAGTATTATATATATGGATATATTAAAACTAGATAATATATACTATATATATATATGACTAATATATAAATAATAATATGTATTATATATATATAATATTATATTTTATAATTTGTATATATTATAATATATGAAATAATATATATTATAGTATAATTATTATATATATTATATAATATATATAATATATATGATTATATCAATATACTAATATTATAGTGATACTATAATATATATTATATATATACTATATATATATATATATAATATACTATATATATATATATATACTATATATAATATTATAATTATATATCTTATAGGAGTATATATATGTATATAATATATTATTATATATATATATTTATATATGATAATATATATATAAATTATATATATATAGTATATAATATATATTTATATATATATATATATATATATATTTATATATATGATATATATATATAATATGAGCAAACTTTCTATCTTTAATTTTCGTAGCAGCGAATCTGGAATAGTCACGTGCTGTAAACAAAAGTCTTGCAGTCAGAACAAGGCCTACTTTTAGAATAAATACATCAATAAGCTCTCTTACTCAAATATATTTGAAGACAAATTATTACGCTTGATTATTTTATAATTTTCCGATCATTGATTTGTTTTAAATAGAGCAAATTAATTATTATCAAATATTATTTTTTTATTGGTTCAAATACTTTTAGTGATGATTACAGCGTTAGTCTTTTAAACATATTTGTTTTCTACATTCTTTTTACCGTATTTTTTCCCGAATGGATTTTTTGCTGGTATTGATTAATTAATTAATAAAATAATTTAAATAAATAACAAATACTTTAATTTTCTTATATGCGTCAGCTAATATTTGTTTGCAACCATGCGCACCACGATAATACAGAAGCTTATCATTTTCACTTCAGTTTCTGAATATTTCGCTGCAGTCATATGTAAATACAGAATTTCATAAATCGCACCTTTTCTCTTTATTTTCATTTTTCCTTTATCTCTATTTTCCCCTCAATTGTCTTCCGTTAAAGTCAAATATTTTGCACAAAATTTTACCTTTAATTAATTTATACAATATTCATTTTTTCTACCTGCCCAATTAGAAGACCAACACTTCATATAACAGCAAATAAAGATGCAAGGAGGGTTGCCTTAAAGCAGGTTAATTTCAACATATATACAAGATTAGATTAATATATTTAAATGTTTTTTCAATAAAATATGTTTGATTCAATGCCTATAGCTCCAGCTTTCTTCTCTTCATCTGATCCTACCTGACATAGATTTTCATAAAATCTATATTTGTTTTTATTCTCTTATTTTAAAAAACATTCATATTTATGCGCATGATATCATTAGTTCAATTGTATTTTCTGTGATATTACTTTTTCTTCTCGTGATCTTTCTTAGAAGAGACAAGCTTAAATGTTGTTTCTACCTCCTTATCACTTCATATTTCGGTGTTAGTGAGCGTCTTGTATAGATTGAGTCGAGCATATTCATGGTAGTGGTTCCACACCATATTTTTTCGTCCTCGATGAAGTTGTTGTTTTTAGGGCTGTATTTCGATCATTACATCTCCTACTCTAACTAACTCCTTTCAAATCTTTCTAAACCATCCGAACTGTTGAAAACATCTCTCCTTATTCATTTCGGTTATTTATCAACTCTAGTGATTTAACAATTAGCTTTTCCAGAAATTTCCAGTCATGTAACCCTTCTTTTGAAGAGAGTTTCAGCGTCAATTATATAGTGTTTACTGACTTAACATCTTTGATATCGAATTTTTTAACTGTAATAGAAAAATAATAAAAGATAACAGTGCTCTAATTATTTGTTTTTGAAATTGAGTTATCTATTTTTCCTCATAATTGTATTACAATTCTAATTTACTAGATTATGAATGTATTAGCCCATATGCTTTCATTTATAACTACTTTTTTGTATTACTTTTTTTAAGCAATTGCAAAAAAAATAATATAATAGAACAATATAAAAGGCAATGTTTTTTAGTTAGTTAACGTTTAAAGTTTAGATAACGACTAATATTGGTTTTAACAACAAAAAAAAAACACCATATGTGGTAAACAAAACATTTCCGTTGGTGGCCGTATACAAAGGGAAATGGGAGTTGAATCTGGACAGGAAGTACGAATAGGTTTAACGAGAAGCGAGAGCATCAGGTGATTCTTCATAGAAATTTGAATAGGGATTATACTTTTATGACTAATGAGGTGGACATGAGGATAGTGTGGAGGGAACATTTTGCAAATCTGCATAACATCGGCGGTGATAACGTCGTGAGAGTGAATATTTGTGGGTTTAATAGTGTAAGAAGAAGTAGATATAGATTGAATTGCTGGTAAAATGATCAGAATGGATGTAAGATTTTGACTGACTGGATATAAGACTTGTGTAAGAAGCGTTTGCTGAGGGTGTAGTTCCAAAGTACTGAACGAGAACAGTGCAAAGGTATGAGTGATAAGTGAAACTGTAGAAACTACAGAAGAATTAGATTACTGAGTGTTGTAGATAAAATATTTCCTGGTATTTGGGTTGAAAATGTGCGTCGAGTGACTGAGGGGTTAATTTGTATAGAAAAACATAGTGCATTTAGAAGTGGTAGAGGATATGTATATCAAATTTTTTATTGAAGCAAATAAGAGAGAAGAAGAAGATATTCTAATTAAGTTTTTTGAATTTGCAATAGATGTTTGACAAGAATAATAGGAGAGCTCTATGACAGGTGTTAATGATATATTGTGTTGGTAGTAGGATTTTGAATGTTATTATTAATATATATTTTGATAGTGAAGCGTGTGTAAGAATAAATAGTATGGAGTGAATGGTTTAATAATAATTAGGAGCAAAGTGAGGTAGGGATGCATTATATTTCCAAGGTTATTAAGTTCAATATGGATGGGGTAATGAAAGAATTTAAGGTATGAATAGCAAGGGAATGTTAGACTGATGAAGAATGAAAGAGAGTGGAGGGTGACTTATTAACTATACGCCGGTGAAATGGTTTTGTGTGATAAATCAGAAAATAGTTTGAGAAGGGATGTAGAGAGGTTTGACAGGGTGTATAAGGAAGGAGTTAAAAGTAAATATATATAAGAGCAAGGCGATGGTGGTACGCGAGGGGAGTCTACAATGTGAAGTCATGTTGAATGATGGACAGCTGGAAGAAGTATCTGAGTTTAAATATTTAAATTATATTTTGCACGAAAAACGAAATGGATCATCCTGAGTTAGTAGAAAAGCTGTGAGTGGTGGAAAGGTTGCTGGTGCAATTAAATCCTTGGTGTAAGTAAAGGGACTAAGTCTTTTGTACGCTAGGGTTCTGCTTGATGGTATGTTGGCTACCCGGTCAACCGGTGTTAATGCAACTATGGTGTGGAATAGATAGTAATAAATTTAAAGGGGCAGTCCTGTTCGTATATAATATATTGCCACTCTAGGGGTGTGCAATAATTGATAAAATGCAGAAATTGAAACCTGTATTAGGGCTGTGTGGCGTGATCACAAAAGGCGTTCATTATAAAATAAATGAGAGTATATTACAGTTCATGATCATCTGGAAAAGATGGATGAATAGTCCGGTGTTTGAAACGGGTGTGTGTGATGAAGTGCCTTTTATGAAGCGACTCAGGCTGAGAAACAAAGCAAATGTAGGATGCCGTGGTCAATAGAAGTGTCTGAAGCAAAAAGCATGGTGATAATTTATGCATATAGTGACAACGAAAGCTGCATAATAGGAGTAATGTCCGCTGTTTATGAGGGGGTATGGTTGTTGGTCTGGCCCACGGAAAATGAATCTTGAACATTGACAATGACGCACAGTGGGGTGACCTGTCAACGGTGTGTGGAATTCAAGGAAGAATTTATCGCGACAGCCTTGCAACTGTAATAAGTTTGAAGAAGGGGTTGGGGGTTGAGCTTTCTTTTCCCGAAAACAGATCATATGCATTCTCTTACTTGCTGTGCTCTCTACACATGTAAAGCAGCACTCCAGCCCCAGTTCGGGGGGAACCAAGGGACGATGATGATGATTGATGATCGATGATGATGATGATATGAGAATTAATGATGATGATGATGATGAGATGATGATGATGATGAGATGTAAAAAATATATAATCAATAATAATAATAATTACTATAATAAAATAATGAATAATAATATATAAGATAAATTTTTGAAAAAAATAAAAATGAGAAAACTCATGATGATACTAAGATATTAATCATAATTAATAATAAATATAATAATAAATAATAATAAATACATACAATACATAAAATTTTCAAACTAACTTCAAATAATATAAATAAATATTAAACATAATAAAGATAAAATTAAAAAGTAATAATTAAATAACAATGAACTAATCTTTGCTATTTAACTAAATTTCATTTATAACTTAACTAAACTATAATAGATGAAATATAGCAGAAGTTATATTTAATCACATTGTTGTGACAATATAATCATAAACATACTAAATAAATAAAATACTAATACAGTATATAATAAGTGCATATGGGATGTTAACCGCTCTGATTTGAACGTGGTTATTAATGTGTGTCATGATAGTTGCGAAATGTAACCGAATTGCAAAGTTCCTTAGGCCGGCTGATCTTGATATTTTGAAAGCCTTAAAGGTTTATGCTCTCGATTTTTTTAATTTTTATTTTTAAGAACAAAAATGAATTTGAAAGATGTCAAATTCTTGAGAAACAGAATACTGGTCCCGCTTATCCTATGATGATCGTGTGTGATGATAGACAATGTTTGATGGTTCATGGATGGAAATTATTTTCCCCACTCTATCCACAGGTTAAAGGATCAGAATGTACAGTACCCTTCTAAGAACCTTCCTTCGTCGTCCATGTATTTTGTCAGTATTTAAATTCAAAGAGAATGTCTTTTAATAAAAGGCGTATTTAAAGCATATTGGCTATGAAAATAAGCCATTGGTTCCAAGTTATTTTTCAATATAAATTATAAAAATAAACTACTAGCTGCACAATTACTAAAAACGTTCAAAAGTGTCACAATCAAACTCGTTCGACAACATTGCATTCGATTGCATTGAAACTATACGACAATTGGTTATAAAGAGTTAAACAGATTAAAATTTATGATTTTCGGTTTAATTTTTTTGGTTGATTGTATTAATTTACTGCAGTTAATAATGAATTTTATGTAACGTATATTTCTCATTCGTGCTATCATCACAATTCACACAAAACGACCAAGTGAAACAACAAAATTATCAAAAAAATACGTCAATGACAAACAAAAAGGGTGTCAAAAGAAAGCAATACGCTATAGAAAAATTATATAAAAAAATCATTAAGAACAAAAATATATAAATAATACATAAATAATATAATAATAAGTAATAAATAATAATAAAATAATAAGTAATATTAATAATATAATAAATCAATATAATAATTAATAATATGAATATTAATAAAATAATAATAATGAGTATATTTAATTAATACTTTATTTGTTTAATCAATTGTTAAAATTAGTCTTGAACTCGTCTCCGATGATGCCTGAAGGGGCCAGGCGAAATATTAGATAAAAGTTATCAGAAAGCGGTTTTCTTTTTATTTTCATGAAAATTCTAGAAAATCAATCCTGAAGCGGTTGATATCTTTAGAAAATTGGGAAATGCTTTTAAATTCATATTAAATTTAGAAGCTGATATAAAGTTTCTAAAATAATAATCTTTAATAAGAAGTACTAATAATATGTAATATGATAATAATATAATAAGTAATAATAATAATACATATAATATAATAATAATAATCAATAATACAAATAATAATAATAAATAATCAATAATAGATAATAAAAATAATAATAATGAATAATAACTAACTTAAGTAATAATAATAATAATGAATAAGTATAATAATAATCAATAATACAATAATTAAAAATGAAGATAATAAATAATAATAATAAAAATATGGGAGTGTAAAGCAGAATAAAGTGATTAAAAATAATTGAAGACTGCACCCTTCACGTATGTTTCGAACTATATTTATCTCTTCACCAAAGTAGGATGCTTTGTGTCCATGAGAGGGAGGTTCCATATTCGTGACAGAAATATGTATCACTAGTAATTCACTTTATACTATTATTTTAGTACACCGAAGATTAATTTCATCACTCTTACTACTAACCTGCAAAGATAACGCATGCCGTGAAGAGAAAGTTTTGTTCACCACCATTTTATATCATCCGATACTTACAAATGCATATATAACATTCTTACTCTGAAAATACAATAGATTGCTCCAATTCCAAGTCGTTCAGTTCCTGCATGAATAAAAGTAATTGCTTGTGAAATTCTAGTTTTTAAGAAGACCTTTTAGTATGCGCCCAAAATAGAGTTACGAGATCTGCTCATTGCTTTCAATTATTACTTAAAAGTACAACGCAAGGGGAATGATTTCTTATCTTATGGGTTATCTCTGTGGGGTTCATTAGGTATTATAAAGATTGTTTACAATCTGGAGTCATGACATAGTAATAATAATGAATGCCTCAGGGGAACTGTTCTGGCATGCCCTCCAGCCCCAGCAAGTATTGTATTGCATTTGTTGTGCTATTTCGTATGCATTTTCGTGAATTAAGGCATTTGGCACATACGTAATCTTTCAAACTTCATTCTTTCCGCCTCAATTTTCAAAATCTCCGTCTTTTATATCCACCGTTCTTTATCACAGATTCAATTATTTTTTTCCTGTATCATGAATCCCCGCCATTAATCCCTTTAAACGTTTGTACCAAGTTGCTCTTTTCCTTTTTCCCCGACACAGCCAAATTGCTATTCGATTGCCGATTTCCCGCACGGGGTTTTCTCAGCTCACCCACATCTTCCTCCCCCGTAGATGAAGTACAGAAGAAAATACCAGCTCCTTTAGCTCCTCATTTGACTGGGCCGCTATGGTAGGACCAGAACTTGTGCTAGCCACTTCATAGGAAGGCTTCTGCGACTTTTGGTGTATTAATCTCGGTCCTGCGTGAAGATATACAGGTGCCGTGTGGTAACACGGCGGTAGAACTGGCTAGGCTCTGGGGAATCTTCCGAGGCCCATCAAACCTACCACTACGGGGTGGGGTTGGGAGGTTTGTGAGGGTCCTCTAGACTGCAACCCTGTTGTGGGGAGAAGGACTACCTTTCTTATGAATTATAACGCCTTCACAGCCCATCTTGTTATTCACTTTTCTGGTTCATTTGCTCTATTGTAATTACTGTTCATTGTTCATCCATGGAGACGAAGTTGGAGGTTAAATTTTATGGAAACGTCTTTAAAGAGACAAAAAGGTGTTTATCCAAGGTAAATTACTACATCGTGTCAGGTTCCCAGCCTGAACCTGGCTGAGGTCTCTACTACTTCTAGACCAAGCCGAAGCCTGTTCTTCACTATCCTTCTCCTACACTGAGGGTTCTTTTGCATATTTCCTAGCGATTCGTTCGACTATGCATCACCCAAAAACTCCAGGGGTCCAAACAGTTCTCGGGCATCCTACAAAGGTGCTCCCGTCGATAGTGCCGTCATCATTCGTCTACCCAACAAATGCTGGGCACTACCTCCTCGCGGATGCCAAGCAGACCATCCATTTCCCGATATTTCATACTGCGATCCATCTTCCCAAAGCGCTCACTTGAGCATCAGAACTATTTTTCTCAAGTGATGTCACTTGAAAAAACTTTTTTAAGAGTTGAAGCCCTCTAAGTGTCGCAAATTAATATGAATGAATGGGTCCAATTCCGTTACAATGCTGCTACCTAAATCTCAAGTTCATTCTGTACCTTAACGTCTTTCGCGCATATTTCTCTTAATTCTACTCCTGATGAATAAGAAACACCTCTAAAGGCAACTATTTATTGCTATGAGAAAGACGAAGATCTAGCTTCATTATGAGCCGAATCTCCCGCAGAAGATTTTTCCCGTACAAACCATAGATTTCCCCTTGTAGGGACCTCGCTGACAAACCAAACCCTCGTCGTTTTACTGCTGACAGTTTAATACCCTTCATTCCACGCTACAATGTTGCTGAACAAATGTCAATGTTGTCATCCCGAAATACAGTAGGGGTACCGGATGAACATACTTCCCAATCTGCGGAAAGATTATTTCACACTCTTCTGTGAAAATACCTCTAACTGTAGAAACTGTGGAGGACTCCAACAGTGCTTCTTGTCTTCAAATGCGCCGTTGACCGCTGTTTTGAATCAGGCAAGTTTGAGTTTATGTACCATGACATAAATTTGAGTAGGAGGATGCAATCAGCAGCTCAATGAAAAATCATTATACAAGTCAAAGGCAAGCTTGATGCCACAGTTACAATAGGCTGCCTCCAAGCCTCCTGCATACTAATGCCTGCCCAACAAAACCACATCGAAACAAATCTCCTCTCCTAAATTCCAGTGAAACTCAGGCGATTACTGCAACCTTTCTGCCAAATTGCTCCGCCACACTCCCGACTCCTCAAAAAGTACAAAGGCAGCTCTTGATTCCAATCGTCATACCTCCAAAGAAGTCCATCAACAGACCCACCCGAGTATTAGCTCTCCAACAATTCCAAGGTCAATGAAACTTAAGCTTGTTCATACCAACACAGCAAAATTCTGAAACATCTCCTGCCAAGAACAACTTGTCCCATACCAACCTAATAGCCTTTCGATAAACTTATGCAAGATAGGTCTGTCTCTTTGTCCTTTACATTGTCGCCTCCCCTATCATCAAATTTCTCGAACTAAGATGTTCTAACAAAAAAAAAGAATAATTGCCAGGTAAAAGATTATTCGTTAAAAATAACTGTAGCATTATCAATTTTTAAACAAAACCACATTGAACTCTCAGACGTAAAGAAATGCACTCAGATCATGGGTATCATTTAGGTCAATTTTCTATTCCAAAAGACAAAAGCAATGGCTTCAAATATGATTGGACCATCAATTCGCAGCTATTGGAACACACACACCAATCAATCCCTCAATATCTGCGAGGACAATTCTAGCTCTTCTGAATCTTGCCTACATAACTTCTTCTCTTTCCGATATTTCCCGCATGTCTCGGCACTTCCAGGGCTTCTACTGCCACTAGCGGATGAAATGGATTAGCAGCTTCCAAATGGCAGCCTTGATGTGAATGGACCCATTCCTCTTTCTATTGCTTCTTCGGAGTCCAGAAAGGAGAATGGAAAACTGTGCAACGTAAACGTCGCAAACGCTCTAAGCGTTTTGGATCCACCGGAGGCATGAAGGAGACCTAAGAGGTATTCCCATGTCTTCAGATATCAAATTGTCAACGTTCTCCCAATAATTTACTTCGCGACTATCTGAATACTGGCAAAATCTTCAGTATCCGGGCCATGTCAATGCCAACAATCTGATATTTGGATACCCAATCATCTTAACCCAGCACTTTTCGCATAAAGCATGACAACCTTTCCGTGAGCTAACTTCCTCCCCCTGTCGATGGAGACAATGTCCATATCTCTCACACTTTTCTGAATCTGCTTGCTTGGAAGATACTGATACTGCTCCATTTATAAAACCATGAGCATTTCGGTTGCTCTTCAGACACCAACAAACCCATACAAGTAAATTTTAGAATACCTCGGTTGACTCAACTATCTCTCATTTGTGCGAAGCCCCCCACCAAATTACTACTGAAGAACTTCTGCCCCAAAAATCGTCACACAATCCAAACTCTCTGTTGTATGACTATTTGCTTTACCAACCAGGATTTGCTTGCTTCAATTCGTTGAGATGCCACGTTCTCAGACTTTCAATTCAAATGTGCAATCTACCGTCCAATACTTACCAGCCTAGTACAGTGAGGATACAAATTGCCTAAAAAAGTCCTATCATTATAAAACAATTATAGTAACCCTGATGGCCACTTTCCTTCAATGGAATGTCTTGGCGTAGCTATCTAATTTTGACGAGCTGTCAAATACCTAATAAAACAGTATGTATAAACCAAAATGCATATGTTTACATGGAACTATCAGACTGATGTCACATGAGACTTTTTTTCAAAACGCGTGAGACAAAAGCAACGGCTTAATAGATTGTAGATAATTGATTGATAAGGGGAGGTGCAGGAATACTCATTCTAAATCTGTCCCCAATTCTCCAGTCCCTCTTCAAACTAAATCTTCATGCAGTTGCAGCACCCGAATTCATCTTGTCTTTCGGACCCTTAATATCTGCTCAATCTACTTTCATCCGAGTAGTGAATATAAACTAAGGTCGACTATCTGATCTTTTCTTAAAACAGATCCCTACTTACGGCTTGCTATATCTCTGGAAACTGTTTAACCTCCGTCACCTCCTATGGGCGACTCTGTCGCTTTCGTCTAAGTCCAATATCCATTGCCAGACTCTTCTAGCTTCCTTTCCTGTGATGGCTTACATACAGCGAACCTCCTTCATAATGAACGTCTTAGATAGCAAACATCTCTTCCTGTATTGATATCTCCTTTGATTCGCCTTTCCCTTATGGATCGTTAAGCTGGTGCCGCTTGATTATTTATATCGGTAGCGACCATACCCGATAGCTTTTATGATTGAGCTTGTACCATAACCAATGTTAAAACTAAACTCAACTGACGTTATGACGCGAGTTGAGTGGCTTCCTTTTTCATCAAGCTACCAGCTATTCCACTTTTGTCCCTTCAACAACCGTTTTCCGACTGTTGATGATAAGCTTTTCGCTTCTTCCAGCAAGTTGTGATCTCAGCAGCGGAAAGATTGCCATTCCACATATCTTCTGCAGGCGTCGTCGGCTCAAACCCCTTGGTGTCGCGAGACGTGCGCCACAAGCTAACCCGCGAGAAGAAGAACTCTCAGGCACTACAAATGGAACCGTTCAACCCCCTCAACTATGAATTTCTTATAAAGCCAGCCGCAGCGAGATTCGGTCGAATTAATCAACCAAAACGCTTAAATTAATTTTTTATCGAACTTACATATCGACTGTGAACTACTCCATAACTCCTCTTCCTTTAGTGTGGAAAGTACCAGAAAATATCTCGTCGCTCCATCAACTCCTCACTGTCCTGCGTAATGGGCCTGATATAGCTGATACGTTCTCTCGCTCCTGCTGCTCAGGAGCGGATGCGTTTACAGGTTAATACGTTTTGCTAGCGCACTCGAGTTCTTTTCCCGCTACCCTCGAGCCATGCAAAAACTGATCACTGACACACACTTGCCAGACTTTTTCCAACTGCGAAATGGGAAGATCATAGTACAACCGTCTTTTAACAATTGCAGAGTACCAAACTGCATTGGGCAAATCTAGTAAGACGGTGTGCTCTCTTGTTTCAGACGATGATTTCGTACATTATGCTGCTTCATATTCACCCCCTCGGCATCAGCATATTTGCTAGATCTGTATAATAAAATTGGATCGAAACTCTTTTCCTTCTACATAAAGCAACATGATGATCTTGAATTCCTATCCCCAACCTGGGAAAGATCTTGAAGTTAGCGGACAAACCAAAAGAACCTGTCATTTCCTGTTAATTATGGAGCCTAATGGTTTAGGCCGCTTTCTCCCTGTTTCTGGACGATCGCCAAGCCCTTTTCGAATTTCCAGTGGTTATCCGCAAAAATAGTTCAAACCGCGGACCTTTTGTTATAAACTAATCTATGACAATCCGAAACCTTCTCAAATGGTGGGAATGGTTCTTCGGTGTCCTTCTTTGACCTCTGATACAAAGCTACGACACAACTGGAGAAACTAGTAATCTCCTCTTAAACTGCCGCTTCTTCATCAGTTTTCCCTGGACAAACTCCCACTTTTCATTAAATGCCTCCTGTCAGAATAGATCCATCCAGGTTCGTGCTATTTCAAAAAATATTAGTCACTCTGAAGATAGAGATAATGATTAGTGCATTAAGGGAAAATGTTTATAGCATGACATAAATAAAGACATAAGGAGGTGAATACAGCCACTGTTACAACAGTCAATTTTTCTCTATGTTGATGACCTGGCACTATATATTGCCGGTGCTAGGCTGCCATTTCTTGATTCTAGACAGGCAACTTCAACTAGCTATTGAGAATATTTCACAATGGTGTAATTCCCAATGCTTCCATTTCTCACCCGCCAAAACCTCAGTAGTACTATTTATGAAAAAAGGGAGTCAAAGAACCTGCCACCTTCCACCCGCGAACTTAACCTTATATGATTCATCCATTCCTGTAACTTCGCAAGTCAAATTTCTAGGACTCATTCTAGATGACCACCTAGCAATACACAGCACATTAAACTCCTGAAAATAACTTGTCATCGTGTGATTGATCTATTATTATGTCATCTCGCCTCAAAATCTTTTGGTGCTAATCGCAAGTTCCTTTTACGTCTTCACACTGCCTTACTCTAATCGAACCTGGATTATGGCTGCATTGTATATGACCAGGTCTCCCCAACTGCTACACCTGTTAGATCCCATCCTAAATGAGGCAATCCGTATCTCCACTGGAGCCTTTTGATCGTCCCCCAGGTTAGCCTTGAAGTTGAATCTGATGTGATGCCACTCTCTTCGAAGGGAATACATCATGTGCACAAGTTATCTTTGCTTTCAAACTCCAATGCCATCTGATCTAATACCATCTGCTCTGACATCGATTCGTAGAATCCTCCTTACTGGTCATTTGCAAACAGTTTATAACCTATTTAACCATTAACCATCCCAATATCTGTTTTCAAAAGGTGCTACCGTTTTCTTATGATGAAGGGTACACACCTTGGATATTCCCTGCTCCCATAGTCTGAATGGACCTGATCTCTCTCTCCAGATCTATCTTTCCCGCTGCCTTGTATAAAGCATCATTCTTTTCTCATTTCGCAGTTCATGGTGGATTTACTCCAGTAGATACTGATGGCTCTGAAACAGGGACAGTGTGGGTGCATCTGCTGTCTTTCCTGACCTCAACCTCTCTCCCCCACCCCCCCATGCTTCAATTTTTACTACAGCATAGTTAATGGATATAATGATTGCCCTTTCTCAAATTCTATTCCTTAATCAAGACCACTATTATATCATTTATTCAGATTCGTTCAGCGACCCACAAGTTCTCAAAGCCCCTATTCTAAAAACACAATGGTATCCGCTGTACAACAATTCTTTTGGCTGCTCCACTTTTGATAAGAATACAGGTCATACTATTGTTGGACCCCCTCTCACATAGGTCCGGTAACTGGCAACGAAATTGTCGACAGGGCCAAAATGGCCACCTCTTCTTTTCGGAGCTGTTCTAGGTACATCCCTGATGCCATTCGAAAAGGTTGACTCCCACCAACTGATTATTATCTTGCTCTCCTAGAAGGCTTCCAGTTTTATTGGCAAAAGTGCTGGACGAGTGATCAGCGAGGGGCAAAACAGAAATATTGAGCCGAATATTTGTGAGTGGTCTTCCTCTCACTGACGAAAGCTCTTGCACTAAGTAATACTTGCACGCCTCCGTATTGGCCACATCAATATCACTCACAGCCAATATATGTCATGGTACCCTCCTCCCATCTGCAAATTTTGCCATTGCCATAACTCGTTATCTGTTCCATTCACCGTCGTCATTTTCCTACTTTATGGTCCATAACACCTTCTAAAAGGTTATCCCACATCTCATCTGAATCCTCCCACTTTAACAGTAATTCTATTTTCTCTTATCTTCAAGAATTAAATATTCTTTATAACATATGATTTTGTTATGTAATATTAGGACTATTTATAATGTAAGGGCATCTTTTTATTTAGCTTTTTATTTATTTTGACTGAATATTCATTTCACCATCCAAATTTTCTTTGGCATTTAAAATATGTATAAGCCAGGACCCACCCATGGAGTTGATTATTCAACTCAGTGTGGCCGCTTCTCTGTTGGCCATGGTGGGTCCTGTACACAGACTCCCAAAAAATAAAAGTGCCCATTGGTTCACTTTTCTCTTTTGCGTTCATATACACACCTTCTTTTTTTCTTTCATACAATACCTTATATTGTAAAGGCGACTAAAGGGATAGTGGTAGTTGGGTTGGGGACCCACTACCACTTATGTCTCTCCAGGACTGCTAATGCATGCCTCGAAAAAGGTCGTGATCGCCTTAAGCAACCTTCTATCTTTTGACGAAAATGTATGAACCGTATGGGTACATGAAATGTCAGAAGAATAAATGTTGAGGAGAGAGATGATGGATGTATCTAGAAAGGGTAAATTTCATTTGATCGCTGTGACGGAAACAAAGATGAAAGGAAGAGCCGAAGACGAGTGGTGTGGTGTGAAATGTGTCTGTGCTAGAGTGGGAGAGAAGGAGTTGCGATTGTGATGAATGACCTGTGACACAGAGCTATGGTGAATTTTGTTTGTGTGATCACTAGAATTGTAATGGTTAAGTTTAAGTTGGAAAAGGTCAAGGTATGTATAGTTGTGACATATGGTCCATCTGAGGGTGATGTTGAGGAGTGTGTGATTTTCTTGGATAATCTGAAAGATGTTCTGTGATAGGGTATTGGTATTTTTCTGGGACGTAGGGTAAGTAGAAGCTTCATATTGATTGTGTTGGATTACCAATGGTTGGATAGGTGATCTAAAAAGGGATGGTGTAAATATATATATATATATAATTATATATAATATATATATATATATTATATATATAATATTATAATATAATATAGTATTAATATAAATACTATATTATAAATATATATATATATATATATATATGATATAT
>JABUQX010124970.1:5000-10000 GCA_015478945.1 Trachelipus rathkii
AAGATCCATATTTAACCAATTTTTGTAAAGTGATTCAATCGATGTCGATTAAAATTTTTACAAATTTTCAAAATAAATTTACTCAATACGGGGACTTATAAAGGTAGGGAGGGTATTTTCACTTGCCCCCATACCCCCTCCGAGGCCTCTCTGGTTAGTAAGCATCACTTGCCATTTTATACTACTAATATTGATGCCAAATGGTAGACAGGAAAATGAGTCGACATTTGTAAAAAAAAAAAAATGGTTATTTAAAGTTTCTTACTAACGAATCCAGCAAAACCTAACTTAACCTAACTTAACGGAACCTAACTTATACTAACGCCTGCCGCGGATTGTACAGGAAATTTTTTTGATATTGTGTCAACCATTTTTTCTGTCAACCATTTGGATATTGTGTCAACCATTTTTCCTGTCAACCATTTGGATATTGTGTCAACCATTTTTCCTGTCAACCATTTGGATTTTGTGTCAACCATTTTTCCTGTCAACCATTTGGATTTTGTGTCAACCATTTTTCCTGTCAACCATTTGGACTAGTCCACCAATACATTCACATTTGCATTGATAAGGATTTTAGCGTCTTTCTTACTCACATCATGCACTCAAAAAAGATAGTTCTCTTCCCTGAAAAGTCTCAAAACAAACTTTCTCAATTATACAGTGATTGAAAGACTAACAGAGCTGGCTTTATTGAGTGTTAATCATAGCTACACAATGCTAATGGTGGGAATTATAGATCATTTTGCTGTTAAGAGAGCAAGAATAATTATTATATATATATATATATATATATATATATATAGTGCTATTATTTATTATATATATATATTATATTAATTAGATAATCCTTTTAATATTTAGATTAAATAATAATATATATATATATATATATATATATATATATATATATATATATATATATATATATATATATATATTAAGAAAGAACGAAATGTATTAACCATATATATTTATATATATACACAAATTATATGTATTATATATATATATATTTTTTGTTATATGTGAAAAAAAGAAAAAATATATATATATATATATATATATATATATATATATATATATATATATATACAAATATATATATGTATATATATTATATATATATATATATATATATATATATATATATATATATATATATATATATATATCAGATATATATTATATAATATAATATTTTTGTGATATTTGAAATTACTATCAATTTTAGATTACTTTTATTCCCCTCTTATTCAACTATATATATATATACTTTGTTTATTTATATTTATAAAGAAAGAAAATATATATATATTATATTTATTAAACATATATATATTTATAAATATTTATCTTGCTGAATATAAAGATATAAGTTAATCTTTGAACCTATAACCTGAAAAAAATATATATATATATATATATATATATATATATATATATATATATATATATATGTTAAATATAGAAATATATATATATATATATAAATATATATATATATATATATTATTATTATATTATACATGTTATTAAGTTATATATATATATGAGTAGCATATATAGACCGAGGGGGTAGTTTAGACTAGAGAAAACTATAACATATACACGAAAATAAATATCATTTTATTAATCAGGAGACATTTTTACCGCAGAAATTAAAAAAAAAATTTAATTTATTCTAATATTTATTAATAACTCCATATTAATATTAGTAAAAAGTGCAGGCTCTGATTGACTTGAAAGACCTTGAAAGCTGCAGTCTCGGGTCTCGGGAGAAAAAGTTGCCAAATGTCGCTTTATAATATAATTGGAGAAATTATTATTTTTTTCTTTTTATATCCTTCTTAGGGGGTTCGAGCCGACGGAGGGACAGAGGGGGGGACGAAGTCCCCCCCGTCGTCCCCCGGTAGGCCGAGAAACCCCGACTCTCTCTTATCGTTCTTGTTTACCCGTGGGATATTCTTTAGTGAAAAAAGAAAAAAATTCAACATTTGGCAACTTTCCGTCTCGATCGGGAGTAAGCCGCATCTTCGATTTATCAAAAACTGTAAATTTTTCATCAAATTTTTAACAATTTTAATTTTTTAAAAGCTAGTTATTTTTTAATTTTTTTTTAATTTCTGCGGTAAAAATGTCTCCTGATTAATAAAATGATATTTATTTTCGTGTACCTGTTATAGTTTTTTAGTTACATGCCTGGCCTTTTCGGGATGCTGACCTATATATATATATATATATATATATATATTTATATATATATATATATATATATATATATATATATATATATATATATATATATATATATATATATATATATATATATATATATATATATATATATATATATATATATATATATATATATATATATATTTTTACGTGTGTGTATGTGTGCGCGTGTGTGGTTGTGGATATTTTTTATGAGCTTGCTTTAGTGTTGCCCGTCTCACCGGTTCTGTGCGATGCAGTGCGGTACGCAGTTTCAGGGTCTTGTGCAATATGCGGTGCGGTATGCCTACTGGTGCGGTGCGGTGCGGTGCGGTGTGATACAGTGCGATCAATTTCGGTGCTCAGACAACCCTCGTGTGGATATATTTATGTGCGGTGAGTATGACTGCGATTAACACCAAATGATAAGAAACAAAAAAAAAAATATATTAATACTAAAATAATAATAAAAAAAAAGCAGAATGCAAATCGAATTAATTCATAATTGGCAACTCTATCGAGTCAAGTGACTCGATTTCCGTTCGCGCCAAAAATCAATCAAAAGAAGAATGCAATATAGAGGGAGTCATTTGGAGGGAAAATAAAAGCCCGGACTGAAAAGCGAGTCATTTCGGCGGGGCTTTACAGTAATTGGTCTAATGACTCGATTTCCGCTTCTCTGTGTTGACAATTCGATCGATTGGTATCGAATTCATTTAAAACAGACGTTCGATATCATCTAGTGGGAGTAAGAATGAAGAAAGGTATGTTGAGAATAAACATTGTATGTTTATTGATTTAATATTTATTTATTTAAATAAATGATTATTTATTTTAAATTCTCTCTAGCACACACACACCTACACAACCTCCCTCACGCACACACACACAAAAACACACACACACACACACACACACACACATATAGCGTATAAGCAGAGCAGCAAGATATATATATATATATATATATATATATATATATATAATATATATATATATGTATATATATATATATATATATGGACAAAGTTAAGTTATTGACCTTTTGATCTAAAAAGTAAATTTGTGAACTCTTAACTCTATTATAAATGAAAGGAAATTCAAAACAGAATGTAAAAATCGTAGGGAAATGTATTTTTAAGTTATAATTAAAAAAAATACTAACCTACTCTTGTAGGTTTTACTTCAATCGGCGGAGGAATATTTTAGGAAAATTTTGCCGACTTTTTCAATATACTCGGTTTCAGTCTTAACTTGAAACTCCTCGGGGAAGGGTGTGCTTCATTTGTCTCGAAAATGCAGTTTTTTTTTAAATGAAAATGATATAATATTTGCGTATTTATACATGAAATGTTAAATAAATAAAAAAAAGTCTCATTAAATTAAGTTTAAGAAAAAATTGTTCGATTATAAGTTCTTTTAAGTTGCTAATTATAAATTGTTAAGAATATACCAAAAACATCTTTTTCGACGCCCGCCATTATGTTTTGTCGATGGACCTTTTTTACGGTAATAGTTACCCAAGGGGCTCGAGCCGACGGGGAGCAGAAGGGGGGACGATTTCCATAGGGGAGGGGCGGAGGAACTCCCGCGACACCCAAAACACTCAAAAAAGATGGGGCTCTGAGACCTCCCCTGAGGGGAAATAGTCCCACCCTGTCGTTCCCTGGAAGGCCGAGAGACCCCGGACTCTTTGCATCTTTGTGGTTTACCCTTGGGTACCCTTAGTTAAAAATAAAAATCAAAACTGACTGAGTCGTAAAACGTAACAGGGTCCTATATATATATATATTTGAATCATCAAATCCCTATATAGGGAAAGCCTATTTATGGTCCATAAAGTTACGATGTACTATTTTTTTTGGGCTAACGAGTACCGTTCAAAAGGTCAATAACTAGACTTTCTCCTATATATATATATATATATATATATATATATATTATTGTATATATATATATATATATATATATATATATATATATATATATATATATATATATATATTATATATAAAGAGCAAGTATATATACTATATGCTATGCGGCTAAGCTATATATCCTAAGTTATTTCTTACGACTTCGTCAGTTTTGATTAAAAAATTTAAAATCTTACTAATTATTTGGTTCAAGAATAGGCTTAAGTGGGAAATCTTAAAAAGGATCTCAAAGCTTTCGAATGGATTTTAAATAATCCTTTTAAAAATCACATTAAATATTAAATATTTTTCAAAATGTGTAATATGCTTAAAAAAAAAGCATATTTATCAAAGTACGACATTTACAGTAAAATCACTATATATTTGGAATCAGCGTAAAAAGCTTAAAAACAAAATAAAAAATGTAAATAAATAAATGCAATATCTAGGGGCTCTGTTTGACTGGGACAGAGGGGGAAGGTCCCCCGTCGTTCATCGGTAAATTTCCTCGCTGAGAAACCCCTGACCTCTGCCATCTTTGTGGTTTACCCTGGGTACTCCCTTCAGTTTAAAAACAATTCTAAAAACAAATATTATAGAGAAAATAAAGAATAAGAACAAAAAATGGCTGACCTTTCTTTGTATCAATTATTTTAAAAATATTTGAACCTTAAGCATGTCCGTTACCACTTAAATTATTGTTAGCATCATATACTAGCAATATATATTAAAAAAAAAAAAACTAAAAAAAAACTAAAAAAACTGACGAAGCCGTAAACGTAACAGGTCCTATATACTTTTGAAAGCATGTCCGTTACCAATTAAATTGATTGTTAGTATCATATAATTACAATATAAAAAAAAAAG
>JABUQX010124970.1:15000-17500 GCA_015478945.1 Trachelipus rathkii
ATCGCTCTGGAGTGCTTGATAATCTTTCTCACAATTTATCCGATTTACAAGTTTCGTATCATCCGCAAATTTCGAGATATTGCTTAAAATATCATCATCTATGTCATTTACATATATAATAAACAGTATTGTACCCAGGACAGATCCTTGGAGTACACCACTAATAACATCAGCAAATTCTGAACATTCACCATTGGCAACAACTCGTTGTCGTATATAATTTTTTTTTTTTTTTATACAGATCGCTACCACTCACGGACTGGGCCCTTCTCAAGGAGGGGGTGGAAAATTTTAATTTTTAATCAATTTAAAATTTTGTCTTAATCTTTGATGAGGGACGGTATCAAATACCCTTTGAAAATCTAATTAAATGACATTAAAAGATTTATAGTTATCCACATCGTTAATAACCACATTAAAAAATTCTAGTTAATTTATTAAGCATGATCTATTTCTTCTAAAACCGTGTAGGGGATGATCTTCAAGATGGCAACTAATCTGTTAGTTATTATTGCTTCAAAATCAAATATGAAAGTTAAGCTAATTAGTCTGTAGTTATTCGGGAGCTAACGATCTCCTTTTTTGAAAATAGGAGTTATATTAACAAGTTTGAAATCATGTGGTACTAACCCTTCTTGTAAAGACTTATTAAAAAGCATCGTCAGAGGTTTTACTAATATATCTTTCTAAATTTTTAGATGCATCGGATAAAATCCATCTGGTCCAGGTGATTTAATGATTTAAGAAGAAGAAGAAGGAAGAAGAAGAAGAAGAAGAAGAAGAAGAAGAAGAAGAAGAAGAAGAAGAAGAAGAAGAAGAAATTTTATTATTATTATTATTATTATTATTATTATTATTATTATTATTATTATTATTATTATTATTATTATTATTATTATTATTATTATTATTAATAATAATAATAATAATAATAATAATAATAATAATAATAATAATAATAATAATAATAATAATAATAATAATAATAATAATAATAATAATAATAACAATAATAATAATAATAATAATAATAATAATAATAATAATAATAATAATAATAATAATAATAATAATTCCAAAAATAGCAATATTAATATTCTATTCAAGTAGAATGCTAATAAACAATGTTACGCAAAGTTTGGAAAGTTATGCAAATAGAAGATGATGGTGGATAAAGTCTCTCTCTCTCTCTCTCTCTCTCTCTCTCTCTCTCTCTCTCTCTCTCTCTCTCTCCTCTCTCTCTCTCTCTCTCTCTCTCTCTCTCTATCTATCTATCTATCTATCTATCTATCTATCTATCTATCTATCTATCTATCTATCTATCTATCTATCCATCTATCTATCCATCTATCTATCTATCTATCTATCTATCTGTCATTTTATCTTTGCCCCTTGTATCTGCATTGTTTATCACTATCTTATTAATATATATATATATATATATATATATATATATATATATATATAGGGTATATATATATATATATTATGTATATGATATATATATATATATATATATATATATGCTTGTGCGTGAAGATGAAATGAATTTAAATAAAATGTTTTATATGAAAGATAAAAGAAATTTAAACAAACTGATAAACATTTTAAGAAATAAAAACAAGTGAACAATGGTGGGGTAAGGTTCAAAGACTCATCGAAACCCCAAAAGTGTGAGGGGTAAATATCGTGTAAAGAAGAATAAAAGAAAAAGAAAGAAGAAAAAAAAAGAATTTTAAAAGAAATTAGCATTTTTATCTTAAATAGGTACTTTTAAATAATTTTGAATTTGTTTTTTTTTTTTATTTAGTTGAATAGATACAAGTTTTTATGGTATGTTTTTATATATATATATATATATTATATATAGTTGAAGTTATATGAGTTATAGTATAAGCAGCATATATATATATATCTATCAAAATATATATATATATATATATATATATATATATATATATATATATATATATAGTTATTCTTCTTCTCTCCCTCATTTTCTCAATCATTTGTTTCAATGTAAAGATTTGATCCAATAATATCCTCTCACACCCCTAAACGCACCTTGCTCTTCACCAATCAGTCCCTCAGTCACTGGACGCACTCTTTCGACCCAAAATACCAGCATATCCCTTCCCTACAACACTCAATAAACTTATTCCCCTATAATTTCTTACAGTTCCCCTTTTCTCCCTTACTCTTATACAAGGGTCCTATTACCGCTCTCCTCCAATCCTTTGGAACTATACCCTCCATAAACGCTTATTACACAACTTCCAAATCCAATCAATCACCAATAAATTGTATTTAGGTTTTATGGATTTGCAACAGGCGTATGATAGAGTTAATAGGGAAGCGTTATGGCAGGTGTTAGTGATATATGGTGTTGGTGGTAGGCTTCTGAATGGAATCAAAAGTATGTATGACGATAGTGCGTGTGTAAGAATAAATGGTGTCAATGGTGATTGGTTTAGGATTAATAGCGGAGTAAGACAGGGTT
>JABUQX010124970.1:22500-30000 GCA_015478945.1 Trachelipus rathkii
AAAATAAAATTAGTTATAATTCATTGAAAGTAATAATGAGACATTTAATGAAATAAATTTATATAGAACTGATTCATACAAAAAGTGTAAAAAAATTATTTTAATATTTTTTGTTGTAGTGATAATATTAAGTCAAACTAATAACTAATATTATAACTATAATAATATATAATAATATGAATAGGCCTATATGACACCATTTACTAAATTGACTAATTATTTTGATAAACAACTTAAAAGAGTTTGATATCCAAAATGACTACCCCTAACAAAAAATACACTTTTAATAAATCTAGCTTTAAAATTGGAATACAGAAATAGGTAAATGAAATTGTTAAAAGAACTTTTAAACTACATGCCATATCTGACCAAAAGACTAAATATGGGTAAACTTTACCTTTGATCCTCGTTTTTCTGAAAAATTATTCAAAAAATTTCTATAAAATTCAGAAAGTTAAGTTGTTTTAAGAAGGCCTTTAGCGGCAAGCTCTGGAATTATGCCAGAAAGCTTATCAAACAATTTTCTTTTTAAAAACCTAACTTTAACTTTTAATCTTCTGAAACTCCTAGTAAGGTCTTGAAAAAAAAATTTTTTCAGAAAATGAAAGGAATCAAAAAGTAAAGTTTTACCAAATTATGATATATATCCTTAATCTTTAAATTATTAAAGAGCTTTAAAGTTTTAACAAACTAACATTTGAAACTATATATATATATATATATATATATATATATATATATATATATATATATATATATATATATATATATATATATATATATTATAATATGTTGGTTATTAGTTAAGAGTTATATATATATATATATATATATATATATATTATGTGGGGTGCATGTACTAGCTGTTATCGATACTGTATAGAGTATCACAATAGAATTTTTTGAGAAAATTGTTATATTGTTAAACACAAAGTCAGTGAAAGGAAAGTTAAATAGCTTATGCATTGCTATTTAGGTAACCATTCTCTAATATTTAAAATCAAATGCTCTTAAATTATGATGAAGAAACAGGAGCTAATCAGCTAGTGTTGGAGAAAGACGATTTCTTTTACTTGTATAATTTCCTGCTTGGCTAAACATTCTCTCGCTAAATACACTTGAAAGTGGAGCAGAGAGATATTTCCTATCTAATTCAGGTAAGATACAATCAGGATAAACAGCTTTCTTTCTTTCCACCATAACAGTGAATCAACATCCGATTTTCGTTCATAAGTGGTGCTGCAAAATATTTATCCACAGTAGTTTGAATGGTATTTTCTAATTCATGTTGTTTTCTCTCACTACTGCTTCTACGTTTACATTTTAACTTTTTTCTCCTTTGATCAGTTCCACTTGGTTTGATTGTATCTGAATATTCTTCATTTTCTTCTGAAGATTTTTCTTGTAACATGTCATCAAAGCACTTCCAGAAAATTGAATGTGTTTCCTTCTCAATATCTGCCGATCTGCCGTTTCATTTTCAGATTCTTCATGTGAATCTGTGGGAGACTGATCATTTTGATCATCATTTTGTTAATCAGAATCTGAACTTAATGTAATATTTTCTTTAGCTTTTATAAAAAGTTTTACTTCTTCTTTGAGCATAAATTTTATTTTATTCTGATCAATAATATCAAAGGGAGCTAATTTGTATTGTGGATTTTGAACTGTTGCAAGTACATAAATGTAAAAGTTTCTTCTTTAATGGTACCAAACGTTCAGTAACAGAATTTCAAAAGTTCATCTTTCATAGTTTTTGCACCGCTATCCTTCCAAGTTTTTACTCTAAATATTTTGCAATGCATTAACTGCAGGTATTACAAAAGATTAATCTACATCATCATCATCACTCGCTCTTTTAGTTAACTCTTCAAATGGTTGTAGCAATCTAATTATATTCTCCATTAACTTCCAGTGATTTGCATATAAGATATCTATCTATATTGTTTTTCGAATTTAAAGAATATATAGTACTGTAATTTATATATATATATATATATGTTGAGCGATATGTTGGTTACAGTTGATATTATTACTGTTGCTGTTGGTTAGAGTTATGCTATTGCTATACATATATTGCTATTATTACATATAGAGTTAATATTACAGTTGAGTTATGTTGCTGGTTATTATTATTATTACATATTGAAATTCAATTCATACATATATGTTAGATATATATTATTATATATTATTATTATTATATATATATTATATATATTATTATGTATATATATATTATTATTATTATATATATATATTACATGTACATATGCAACATATATATAGCATATTACAAAGTTATTAATACAAGGTTATTATGCTATATATATATAAGTTATACATATATATTATATACATATACATATATATACATATATATAGTTATATATATATATATATATATATATATATATATATATATATATATAGAAAACCAGTTCCGAAAAAAGGTAGCCGCTCTGATCCTTCTAACTATCGCCCTATAGCTCACTCACTTGTATTCTATCTTAAGATCTTTGAAACCCTTTCTTAACTCTCATTTCTTAGATCATCTGGAATCTCATTCTCTCCCTTCTTCCGATCGCCAGTATGGCTTTCTGCGCTCGAGGTTCATTATTTTGGCGATATAGTTTCCTATCTTATTGATTTACGATATTCCGCCCTTAGGAACTATAGGGAGACTTGCGTGGTGGCGCTTGGCATATATGCAAAGCATTTGACCGGGTATGGCACGGGTCACTGCTCCAAGCTCCCCTCCTTTCTCTTTGCTTACTATGTCTAGTTTTATCTCAAATCGCTCCAATATCGGCTGTTGTTGACGGGGCGACTTCTTCTTCTTTTCTGTCAATTGTGGTATTCCTCAGGGTTCTGTCATTCTACTTTATTCTTACTTTTCATTAATGATCTTCTCACTTGCACATCTAACTCTATCCACTGTATGCCGATGACTCGACCTTCATTCTTCAACTCATTTCAATTCTGCTCCTCTTTTACTTCTTAGAATTGCTCTCGTCTTAATCTTTCCGATTCTATTTCTCGCAGATCTGATAGAATTTCCGGGTGGGTCGTTCAACCTTGTGAAATTTAATTTTTAAAACTCAACTTCTACAAATCTCCTCTCTAAAACACCTTCCAACTTCCTATTTCTTTCGACGGTTCTCTCTTCTCTCCTGTGGACAATATAAACATTCTTGGCCTAACATAAACAAAAATGTCTTGAAACATCTCACATCACAACGGTTGCTAGGGCGGCCTCAAAGAAACTGGGCTGGGAATTCTTGTTTAGACTTAGACTTTTTTCCTCTCTTCTCAGTTACTTCCATCTAAACAAGGGTCTCATCCGCCCTTGTATGGTGTAAATATTGCTCTCATATCTGGGGTGGGGCTCTGGTTTCACCCGACTTTTGGACAGGGTCGAGTCAGCGGCCAAAACATAAACTGTTCCGTACTCTTCCACTCTTTACTTCTGACCCCTATCTCTTTGCGGCGCGATGTTAGTGCTCTACCTCTTTCTATATACCGCAGCGGCAGTTGTCACTCGAGGAAACTTGTTCACCGCGTACCACCACCTTTTACGACGTGCCCGCTAGCACAAGGGGTGCTGTGTCTGCGCATGAGTTTTGTGTGGATATTGAAAACCCCAGGCTAGTTCGCTGCGGTGCTGCCTTCTTTCCTTCCACCTCTGTTCTGTGGAATTCTCTTCCATCTTCTGTTTCCTGCTGAGTTTAATCTCCCTCACTTCAAAGCTTGCGTCTGTGCTCATCTGTGTAATTTGCGTTAGTTGGTGAGCTTCTGAGACGTGTAACCCCCTCCTTGAATAGCTCGGCTCAGTGGTGGTGACAACTGTAAAAAAAAAAAAAGAAGGTAAGTATAAATGGAAATTTCATTCTCCGGCCGGAGACTCCGGCCTCCGGCCGGAATTAAAATTTTCATTCTCCGGCCTCCGGCTCTCCGGCCTCCGGCCAAAATTACTCTCCGGTGCATCACAAATATATATATATGAGCAGTTATATATATATATATATATGAGATATATATATATATATATATATATATATATATATATATATGTATATATATATATATATATATATATTTATATATATATATATATATAGCAAGGAGCATTTATCAATTAAAAGAGTATATTATTATAGAAAGAAGGATATTATTGCTATATATATATATATATATATATATATATATATATATATATATATATATATATATATATATTTTTAACAAAATATATACATATATATTGAGTTATTATATATATATACATATTATTATATATATTATTCAGCAGTAAATATATATATATATATATATATATATATACATATATATTATTGGTATATATTATTATTATATATACATATATATATATATACATATACATACATATATATATATATATATATTATAGCATATATATATATATGTTGGTTATATTATAAGTTATATATATATATATAATATATACATATATATTTATATATATATTATTATTGTTATTATTAAGTTATATATATATTATTATTATACATATATTATTTATATATACATATATAGAGCACACTATATATATATATACATATAGTATTATATATATATATATATATTATATATATATATATATATATATTAGAAAGATATATATATATATATATATATATATACATATTATTATACACTGTATATATATATATATATAAGTTATATATATGTTATTATACAGCAGTTAGCAGTTAGTTATAAGATATATATTAAGGTTATATACATATTATTAAGAAAAGATATAAGCATATATATATATATATATATATATATATATATATATATATAGTTTCAATAGATTTCAGTATTGAAATTAGATTTATTCCAAATGTTGGCTATATGTTTTACGATCTCTTTCTCAAAACAATTTACTCTTCGCCATTTTGGGATCAATTTGTTCAAGAAAGATTTTTTTATTAAAAAAAAGAAAAAAAGAAAAACATTCTTGTAAAAAAAATTATTTAGAATAGTAAATAGCAGAAGGAATCGAAATTGTACCATTTTTAATGACTTTAAAAGAGAAATTGATATTATTTTTATGGATTTAAATTAATAGTATTGTTTATTTATTTATTTATTTATTTATTTATTCATTTATTTATTTATTTATTTATTTATTTATTTATTTATTTTCTTTTACATTTGATAATTTATTACATGTTACTATTATATATATATATATATATATATATATATATATATATATATATATATATTATTATTAAGTTACATATATATATATATATATACATATATATATATTATAATATAATAGTAAAATAATAGTAAATATGATATCAATAACAGTATGACAAAGGCTTTATTAAATATATATATATATGGCATGTTATATATATATATATATACATATATATATATATGTTGGTTAGGTATTATTATTACATATATATATATATATTATTATTATATATACATTTTTCTTTTTATCTCCAAAGTATAGTTATAAATATATATATATATCCATTTTATATATATATATATATATATATATATATATATATATTTAATTAAATAAAGACATACATACATATATATATATATATATATATATATATATATATATATATATATATATATATATAGTAAAAACTATTTTAAAACAGTAAAAGTAATGGATGTTAACAATTCTGACCCTTGGGAGAAAAAAGATAATAAAATTGAGAATCAAATCTGCATTAAGGACGAATTAAACCCCATCACAATAAAATAAAACAAGGGAAATTTTGGCAAATAATTTGTTGACTAATATTGTTATAACTAAGATTCGCACATTGATGAGGAAATCAACGATCAACACGAACAACTTTTGACGTACGAAAGATACTATCTGAGGAAATACCTATTCGAGGCTAGGCAACTGAAGGAAGCTCCTATTTTCTTCAAAAGAGTCTAACCATTGATGGTGATAAGATTGAAAATATTATTAGATATTATTATCTAGATACTATTAGATGATGATTATTATTATGGTGATGGTGATGGTGTAAAAATGATAATATTAATAATAATGCCCCTCCTTGAATAGGGTTCTGCGTCGAGTGGTGATGACATTTTGGCAAACATAATATATAGTAGTATATATAGTATATTATTAGTATATATGTATATATATATATATATATATATATATATATATATATATATATATATATATATATATATATATATATATATATATATATATATATAAGACAGACAGACAGAGACAGAGAGAAAAGGGGAAGAAACTTTTACTGATTTTTAAGCACTAAAATAGACAATTAATTCTACATTTTAACACAAGGTAAGCACCCTTTCTGGTAATGACTCTATTAAAGTAATGACTTTTAAGACGTTTGTCCTAATGATTTTTCATTCATGATCTTAAATTTTAACGTTTGACAACATCGTTTATAACGTATGACGCTCCATCATATTTTACGTTAAATTAAAATGTCCTTTTAGGTTGAGATAGATACAATATATATATATATATATACTATATATGATATATATATATATATAATATATATATATATATATATATATATATATATATATATATATATATATATATATATATATATATATATATCAGGTGAACTCTGACTAAATCACCATATATATATATTATATATTATTATATTATTATTATATATATATATATATTGTTGAGATATATATATATATATATATATATATACATATTATTAATATATATATTATTGATATATATATATATTACATATATATTATTATATATATATATTATATATATATATATATATATATATATATATATATATATAGATATTATTATTATATATATATATATATATATATATTACATATATATATATATATGTATATATAGTTGATAGCATATTACATATATATATATATATATATATTATATATATAGTATATATATATATATATTATTATATATATAATATATATATATATTATATATTATATATATATATATAGTTATTTATATATATATATATATATATATATATTATATATATATAGTTATATATATATATATATATATATATATATATATATATATATATATATATATATATATATATATATATATTCTGTCACTACCATAAGATGACTTCCACTTTGGCATTTTAAAAAAAAAGTTGCCAAGCACATTAAAATTTCACAAATTAAAATATGCATACGCACGCACAACTACTCAGACACTAAATAAGAAATAGTCAAAACCCTATTTCCCTCAATTTTTATCAATATTTTTCCTCTCTCTTTTTTTCCTAAATCCAAAATTTAAATTAAAAATATTCGCTTTATTTTCTGTATTTTGTGAATATCTAATTTTTATGTAAATTTCGATACTTAATTACTGATTATAGAATGAAACATTTCTTTCAATAGTGCTTAAATTCGTGAAATTTGACCATCAAA
>JABUQX010124970.1:35000-37500 GCA_015478945.1 Trachelipus rathkii
TGATTTTTTTGATACAGCTTTTATAAAAAAATATATATATATATATGTTATATATATATATATATATATATATATTAATATATATATATATATATATATATATATATATATATATACAGTATATAGTATAGTATATATATATTGAGCAGTTATTATATTATTGCTATATATATATTGGCTATATATATATATATATATATATATATATATATATATATATATATATGCATTTATATATATATATATATATATATATATATATATTAAAAGTAACGGACTTTCAAGGATCACAGAAACAGTCATGATGGAGATAGATAATAGATTTCAAACTCTGAAAAACGATGACGCATGTGCAATTGCAACTTTTCTAAATCCTAGATACAAAACAAAATTTCTTGAATCACGTGTTTCACAGACTGTTAAAATTAATTTGGGATGCCTATGTGATGAAATGCTGCTAAAGGCGGAACTATCACCAGCCAATAAAAAGCAAAAGATCACAGAAACAGACACGCAATTACCATCTATTAGTGATATCATTGCCGAATCCATGAACGTTTTTTTGGCTTCTAGCACAAATCTAGCAGCGATGTTCGGAGGTGTCAAAAGACACTATCATTGATCGAAGAGTATCAAAAGAGAAAAAGCTTGAAATCAGATAAAGATCCACTGGTTTTGTGGCGTAATAATTGTAAAAGTTTTCCACATCTTTCAGAAGTCGCCAGGAAAAAAATCTTAGCAAGCCCTTTAACAAGTGTGGCTAGTGAGCGTCTTTTCAGTGGTGCAGATCTCATTTACGACGAAAAGAGAAGCAAATTTCCTCTGAAAGGGCTCTGAAGCTTTTGTTATTGAAAAACATAATTTGGAATTATTAATTTAAAGCATTAATATATATAACCTTTCCAAATGGATGGAGGCTTAAAGAGGTTGGTGGGTGCAAAAGAGTTGGGTCCAAGCGTCCTGCACTCTGGTAATACGGGTATTATATATATTATTATTATATTGATATATTATATTATATATTATATATATATATATATGAGTATATATATATATTATTATTATATATATTACATATATATATATTATATATATATATATATATATATATTATATTATTATTTATGTATAGTATATATTATTATTATTAGCTATTATTACATATATTATTATTATGTTATTATATATATTATATATATATATTAAGATATATATATATATGAGATATATATACATATATATTATTATATATACATATATACATTACACATTTGTGTGTGTGTGTGAAGTACCTGTGGCTAAAACTCTAAAAACTTAACTATCTGCTATCCGCATCCGCAATCTGCGGATAGTGATTTTTACTATTCGCATCCGCGGATAGTGATTTTTACTATCTGCATCCGCGGATAGTGAAAAATCAATATCCGCTATTATCTTCTAATATATATATATGTTATATATATGAGCATATATATATATATAAGTTGTTATTATATATATATATATATACATATATGCGTTATATATATAGAAAGTATATATATATATATATATATATATATATATATTGAAAAACTTCTAAACCTTCCTCACAAAAAATATCCAACACGCGAATGCCAAAATGTGGAAAACAATAGAAATACTAAAGAATGCAAGCAACCTTCAAACGCATACTCCTGAATGTATTAAAAACCAAAGCACACAAAACCCTCAAACCACTAAACAACACGCAAACATCCGCGCAACATATTTTGCAAATCAAAGCCATAAACACACACACACTTACAAAACAGAAAAATTATCAGAGCCCTCAAGAAAATTAAAAAAGCAACCATCACCCAACAATAGAAATAACCACATCTGATTTGCAAAATACTATAAAGTCCCTCAAAAACTTACCAGCAACAGGTCCGGACAACATCATAAGCAAACACCTCAAACACTTAGTGAACGCCGCATTAACCCAACTTTCACACATATGCAATAGTTCCATCAGCCTAAATTTCATCCCCGCTATCTGGAAACAATAATTATACCTTAAGCTGAAACTGAAAACCCCTCTAACCCTTCATCCTATCGCCGTCCTATCTCACTATTATCTCAACTCTGTGGTAAACTTTATAAAAAAATCATGCTAATCAAAATAACACCACACATACCTTTCTCAAATTCCAACACGGCTTTCAACAAAATCACTCAACCACAACTGCCCTCATAAATACCATTCAATACTATAATAATCAATGGGTTAAACTTAAAACCCTCACACAGAACAATACTCATAGCGATTGACATTAACAAAGTCTTTGACACTGTACCCAAACACATCTTAATCCATAAAATAGCAAAATCAAATATCCCTACAAACCTAACGAAATGGATTTCAAACTTCCTATCAGGAAGAATAGCTCACAAGTAGCAAACAAAAATCCCGTACAGTAAACATCAAAAACGGAGTACCCCAAAGAGCAATCCTATCCACCACATTATTCAACCTATT
>JABUQX010124970.1:50000-61557 GCA_015478945.1 Trachelipus rathkii
TCATTTTGAAAATAAGGAAAGAAAGTCGTTATTATCACATTCCGGTTGGTAACAGAAAAACCGTTGCCATTTCGGGAATTTGAGAGTTCAAAATCAAGCTCTTGATATTAGGCTTAAAACCAACAAACGCCTAAACAAGTGACTCAAAGCGACGCCAAAACCCAGTCAAGAACAACAGGCTATAGAAATGGTGTCAACAAAAAAGAAATTAAGCCTTAAAACGAAGGCGAAACCCACTTCAAAAAGAGGGAAGGGAAAATCTCCATCTCCCCAACGATTTTCCCCCTCGCATGATGAGGGAGGCCCATCTGTTTCGTCATCAGAGGCTAAGTTGAAAATCACACCACCCTCTTCTCGCAAAACACAAAGCCAGTTTGCGCATTCAATCAGACTTCCAAATTTTCTTGAAAATGATGTTCAAATTTGGATAAAAGCGGTGAAAAATATCTTCAAACTTCATAAAATAAAAAGTGGCCAAGAAAAATTAAGATTAATAGCGCCAATGCTCCCAATTCAGTTATTAGCCACAATCAAAACTCCAATCAAAAATAACACCTATAAAGAACTGTTAAAAACAATAAACAGAACCTACACAACCTCAAAAGAACAAAACATACGAAATGTCCTTCAAGAAACCCTGCGTACAGGGGAACTCCCAAGTCAATTCCTCTCTCGAATAAGGAAACTTATTGGAGAAGAAAACGCCGAAACTCTCCTCAAAACGCAGCCGACTTTAGTGAATGAATACCTTGTCACAGCATTGCCACCCTCCGTGTCTCAAAGTTTACACAAAATCGCTGTGAGTGTTAATATCCACACACTAACTTACATAGCTGATGAGCTCTTCAAAATTACAGCTTAGAAAAAAAAAAGATAAAGAACATGTGGCGGCAACACCACCTCCTCGCCACCATCCTGAAAAATTTAGGTCACGCAGCAAAAAGAAAAACAAAGCGGCCTTTAATCCAAAAAGAATCTCCAACCCCCTTTCCCCATCCAAGTAGTGGAAAATTACTTTAGAAATTCAACGCAGAACATCTTAGTGCCAAATAAATATATCAATGAATAAAATTAAAAACACTTTAAAATTAGAAATCAAAAACTACTACTACTACTACTAATAATAATAATAATAACAATAATAATAATAATAATAATAATAATAATAATAATAATAATAATAATAATAATAATAATAATAATAATAATAATAATAAAAAGAATAAAAATAAAAATAATAAAAATAAATACGATAGTGATAAATATGCAAACGATGGAAATTGACAATAAAGTGAAAAATTATGATACTGTGAGAAGACAAACGTAAAATCTCTGTAAATGGCATAGCATGCGCCATCTTGTGTTAAAAATAACAACGAAAATTCCGATAAAAATAATCGAGTTAAAAATGTTACAAAATAATACAAATGGTATTTCAAAAATAAAGCCAAAAACGGCAAAATGTAAATTATAGGTTTCCAAAAATGGGTGAGGTGTTTTATCTTATATTTATATCTCTTGTTGCATGAAAATTATACATTTATTTATATATGATAATTATTATAGGATATTCATGAAAAGATTTTCTTATAACCAAAAATTTCAAACAGCCAATGACTCCAACCGTTGAGTTGCCATCGGTCGCTAGATAAATAAATATGGAAACTACAACATATCCGTAGTTTCTTACAAGTCAAAATTTAAATGCTTAAAAATTTGAATAAAAAGGTTCTTCCTAGTGTAGTTAATAAATTCAATTACTGATTCTTAAAGTTGTTGATAAAATATATATTAACAAGAATATCAAAATAATGTCTTAAAAAGTTGGTTTTTTATATTATGGCGAGATGTCGCGGCAACTTTCGAATAGGCTGCCTGCTGGCCTCAGCTGACGAGTTGAAGCTGGCGGGATTAGCTGCTGGTGAGAAGGTAAGCCAGAGATATCTACGCTAATGATGTATAAAGCCAACAGACTATTTTCAAAAAAAAAAAAAAAAAAAAAAAAGAGAGAGAGAGAGAAATTTATGGAGGCAAAGGTATGAGGAAGCTCTGATTCATGATAAGGAGAAGCCGAATTACCACGTTTCCAAGAATTTCAAAATCTTTTTTTTTTATCTTACAACAACATAGAAAAAAATTAAATATCATCTTCTCCATCAATAATTAGTCATCCAAAAATAACTATTATCATATAGAATAATTACGATCTTATTAAAAATTAAAAATTTTCTTCGGTGAGCGGTATGTTTGCATGAAAATATGTATTCTATTTTAATGACTTTTCAAATTTGAAAGTTCGAGGAATGAAGCCATACGGTACGAACCCTCAGAACGATAGAAAATGGAATTGAAATGGGTTACTAAAATATTTCTAAAAATATATTGACTTTGTATAGAGGAAAATAAACATTTTTAATATCATTTCATGAAACAATTACATATAAAAAGATATTCTATATTTTAGAGAAAATTATATATTTTTTTATATCAAAGATGATTAAAATTTTATTAAAGAAACCTTTGTCAAAGCGACAGTAGCCCTGTAGGGACAACGCTATAAATCTTATCCAAATGCACTTGATGTACAATTTATGGCACGAAATCATTTATAAATTTATAATATCTAACCGAGTTGATTTCGCATGCTAGTATAAGATTCACTCCCTTTTCTTTTTCAAACACCTTACTCTCGTAGTCTAAAAATCTTTCCTTTAAAATTAAAATGAACAAGAAAAAATTAAGAGTATAAGCAAACTAAAAAAAAAAAAAAAGAAGAAAAAAAAAAAAGAAATGCCCACAAGAGAGCAACACTCTCTCTATTTACAAGGACAATCGTTCCTCCTTCAAAAAAAAACCAAAATCTCTCCTTGCCCGTCACCCAGAAAGCGCCATCTATCGGCCAACAACAACAACAATTCTCGTACTCCCCACATACAAACATGGATAATAAAACATGGGAGAAAGCAGAAGTGGAATATCATTTTGAACTCTACCGTTCAAGGGAAGATTCGCAGGTGTGAAATAATTGGATCTTAACTGCATTTGAAAACGCAAGGTTAATAAGAAACCCTCTTACCGGATAGGTTCCATTGCAAGCAATCAAACGGTGGAGACATTAGTTTCACCTCTGAGAGTGTGACATTGAAAGTAAGTTCGAGACGAGAACCGAACGGAACGATAAGAAAAGGGTTAGAAGATTGGAAAAAAAAATACAGAGAAACCCAGTATCTCAGACGAAGGTTACCTGTGTAATTAAAAATGTCGCTATACGAGCTCTTATTTTTATGAGGTTTTCTTTCTCTTTCTAAATTAGTGTTTCAACTCCTTTTCCTTCCTCTTTCCTCCCGTATGTTAATTATTCCTCAGAAGGGGGTGTGAGAAAAGGATGTTCGGTGGAAACAGTAAATCCAAGCCCTCAACCTATAATTTTACTGAGTCGACAATCCTTTTTCAGCCGGATTCACTACAGTTCAAGGTGTAAATTTTACGATAGGGAAATCTTACCTGATGAGGACAAAAGTCATAGCATTGTCATTAGAAGGTATGCCAGCTGTAAGAGGCTAATTTGCCAGGTCTCATGCATACCCTTCCAAATCTCTTGGTGGAAAGCCTCCATACTTGTATACCGTATCTATTATTTAAAACTAAAGTATTTCGCGCCTCTTTCTCCCCAAAAGAAAGAGAGCGCCAACATAAAGAGTTAGCAATGGCGGGAAAGTGCCCAATACGGGACACCGCCAGGTTAACTCGAGAGCAGTCTTAGAACACCCCTCACACGATGTTGAGGTATCAAATCCGACCTCCTGTTAACAGGTCATTTAGATTAGGAATTCGTGCCACTTTTATTTGTTAGTTTTATATGTGTGTTATCATTATTACTAACGTTGTCTTGTGCATTAGAATTACCTCATTTACTTAATTGATCAAATCCATATCTGTCAATTGTCCGTATCACTATTGTCAAATAAAGCACTACGAGGAAAGTAACTCTTAATTAACCCCCCCTGATTGATGAGTGCAAGCTCATTAATCATTTTGATAGCTGAAGTGATTTCAGCGTATATATATATATATATATATATATATATATATATATATATATATATAAATAATATTATGTATATCATATACTATATATATAAATATATATATATTCATATATATATATACTATATATAATATATATATATATTATTTATATAATATATATATATATATATATATATATATACTATATATATATTATATATATATATATAATATATTATAAACTTATATATATATTATATAATATATATCATATATATATATATATATATATATATATATATATAGGGCTGGGCCCATTTTATAGTTAAGAGTGTTTGGAAAATATATTTGTAGCTAATTTTAAAATTTAACAATTTTGCTTTTCGTTCTCCATTTACACATTTCCGGAGCACAAGTGAGTCTCTAAAATTAAAAGTTACTTTTTCAACAAACGCGAATGCAAAAACTTTTTGTTTAACTTTCCTCTAAAATCAAAAAACTATTTTGTAACCTAATTTTGAAATCAAAGAACTTTTTTTTTTTATAATCTTACTTTAAAATTCAAAAAACTTTTCCTATAACCGTTTTCTAAAATCCCAAAACTCTTGTATAACCTTATTTTAAAATCCAAAAGCTTTTTTTATAATCTCACTTTAAAACTCATAAATCATTTTATAATATTATTTTAAAGTTCAGTAACTTTTTGTATAATCTTACTTTTAAATTAAAAAACTTTCTTATAACCTTACTCTAAAATCCAAGAACTATTTTTACTACCTTACTTTAAAATCCAAACACTTTTTATAACCTTTCTTTAAAACCCAAACACTTTTTTATAACATTCCTTTAAACCCCCCAAAACTTTTTTCATAACCTTAATTTAAAATTCTAATTTTTTTATAACCTTACTTCAAATTAAAACCATTATAACTTTACTTTAAAATTTACACATATTTTATAGCATCTTTTAAAATCCAAAACTTTTTATAACATTTAAAATTTTGCCAAAAAATTTTTTTAAACTTACTTTTAAAATTCAATAACTTTTTATATATTTACTTTAAAATCCAATATTTTTATAACCTTGCTTTAATATCGAAAACTTTTTTTAACCTTACTTTAAATGTAAACACATTTTTAAAACATTACCTTAAAACCTAAAAGTTTTTCTATAACATTACTTTAATATCTAAAATTATTTTTCTTACTCCACTTTAAAATCCAGAAACTATATAACCTTATTTTATAATTTACAAACTTTTTCGAAAAGTTTGAAATCCATAAAATTGTTTATAACCCTACTTTAAAATCTAGAAACTTTTAAATAACCTTTAAAATTCAAAACTTATTTATAACATTACTTTAAAATCTAGATATTTTTTAATAACCTCTTTTAAAATCCAAAACTTATTTATAACCTTACCTTAAAATCTACAAACTTTATAATAACCTCTTTTAAAATCCAAAACATATTTATAACCTTTAAAATGTGAGACTTTGGGTCATAGCCGCCTTAAATTAAAAACTTATTTATAACCTTATTTTAAAATCTAGAAACTTTCTAATAACCTACTTTAAATAAAAAATTTGCCTTAAAATCTAGAAACTTTTTTAATAACATCTTTAAATCCAACAACTTTTTATCAATCTTGCTAAAATACAAACTTTTTTTACAAAACTTAACTTTGAAATCTAGACTATATAAATTTCCCACTTTAAAAACTTTTTCAAAACATTATTATTATTATTATTATTATTATTATTATTATTATTATTATTATTATTATTATTATTATTATTATTATTATTATTATTATTATTATTTATTATTATTATTATTATATTATTATTAATTATCAATTATTAATGTTTTATTATTAATTATATTATTATTTTATTCTTCTTATTATTATTATTGCACTGATACATTGTTTTTAAGCTTTATCATGTTTATGTTGACAGAGTCTTCTAATAAAATTATTTTTTTAGCGTGAGTCAGATACAGATTATATAAATAACAACAAAAAACATTAACAAACAAATAAATAAATAAAGAATATAAATAAACAAACAAATAATTTAAATAAATAAAACTTCAATTCCAATTAAAATATATAAATTTTGTTTTCTTATTTAGGTTACTCGTTCTTTGCCTTTCTATCCTCTCTTCCTCCCATCCCACCACACACAAATAATATATTATTAATTATATACTATAATACTATATATATATATATATATATATTATATTATAATATATATATATATACTATATATTAATTACTATATATATATATACTAGTATAATTATTATATATATATTATATATTTAATTTCTCTTCTCATAAAGATAACATTTTCTTTCGTTGTCTATCTGTCTTTTCCTTTCTATCTGTCTGTTCATTTCTCTCTCTCTCTCTCTCTCTCTCTCTCTCTCTCTCTCTCTCTCTCTCTCTCTCTCTCTCTCCTCTCCTCTCTCTCATCTCTCTCTCTCTCTTATATTGGACTCCAAGAAGTATTCCAATTGCCGAAATCGTTTGAAAATCCGAAGAATTGGTTATGGCAATTTGACGGTTCGATTGCGCTTATCAGCTTGAGCAATGCTGGACACTCGAATTGCAGCGACAATGAGAGGAGAGAAGCCATTTTGGAAATTGAAAATGTGCAAAAACAATCCATTTGAAATTTTGGTCAGAAGGAAACGTTTAGTAAACTCATTTTGATTCTGAAGACTGTATTGGTCATGGTAACGGATTTAAAGGTTTCAATATACAAAATTTAAAATGCAGGATATATATATATATATATATATATTAATATATTATATATATATATATATATATATATTATATATATTATAATATATTAATAATATATATAATATATATATATATATATATGTATATATAATATATTATATATATATATATATATATATATATATATATATTATATATATTTATATATTATATATATATAATAATACGGTATAGTATATATATATATATATATATATATATATATATATATATATATAATTTATATATAATATATATATATAATATATATATATATATATATATATATATATATATTATATACATATATATATATATATATATATATATATATATATATATATATAATATATATATAATTATATATAATAATTATATATATAATATAATAATATATTTATATATATTATTTATATATATATATATATATATATATATATATATATATATATTATATATATATATATTTTATATATAATATATATATGATATATATATATATTATATATATAATAGGGTGGTGGCAAGACATAGGGGAAAGATTATTTTTTCCTCGTAATCTTCGACGGAAACCCCTAAGAAGTTTGCCTATTGGTGTAAAAATGAGATTGTCGAAAGTTTCAGCTCGATCGGATAACGTTAAGACATATTTTATCAACCATAAAAATATAACACACTTAAGAATTACCCTCTTAGGTTAGGTCTATCCTAGGAAATTTTTTTTTTCTTTTTTCATTTTTTTAAAAGTTTTGTATTGAATGTTTCGGGCTTCAATTTTCATTCAAACAACTTGTTTGACATACTTACAGATTGGAAGATATTTAGCTTTTCGAGAACCAGTGCTGTTTTGGACTGGAATCGATTTTTTCCACAAAAAAAAAAATTTGAAAAAAAAAAAAAAAAATTCGCTTATTTGTTAGATAATTTTTTTTTTTGAATGCTTTTCTACTATTATTGAGTTGTTTATCAACAAAATTCAAGTAAGATAATTTAAAAAAAAAATAGATTTTAAACCATGTAGGTGAAAGGAAGTTGTGAGATAGAGGGGGTAGGGGTAAAGAAGAAAGAAAATATTGACATACTAACCATTTATTTATTATAATCAAACCATATTGAATTTAAAACAGTGAAATCAATTATTACCAAAAAAATATTCAGAAATAGCAAGTAGTAACATCAGTATAGGTTTTATGTCTAAATTAAGTATTAATTATAAATTAATAATATATAAATTAATGATAATAGGTAGGTAAGTAGGTCGAATTGCTAGGTAGATTTGTCAGATTGAGTCATTAGAATCAAGTAGGTGGTAGAGGTTTTGAGAGGGTAAATTTCAATGTGTCTGGGAATAATATTCGACATTCAGCAAATACTTTGAAAGCATATTTCTTCTTCTCCTTATCTTCTGTTATGCTTACATTGTAGTCTTGCATTAATTTGAAACCCCTTCGACTATGTCGTTTACAAACCTAAAAAGTTTGACAATTTCTTGTCCTTTCAAGAAATCCAGATCTTCATTCCAAACATCAGGATCGGAATGTAAGAAAGGAGCTGAAATGTTGCACCTTTTGAAGAAGTTGAATTTTAGTAGTGTAACAAAGTAATCGGCTTTTGTACAAAAAAGAATAAGTTTCTCTTAAAGCGATTTTGGCTTTAACTATCCCGCAAGTTTTCTTCCTCAAGTTTTCTTCCTCAAGGCTCAATGAGCTTGCTTAGCTCATCATCATCATCATCATCACTGTTTTGCTCAAAAGACAACAGTTTTGCAGCCATGTTTATTTTAATTTAATTACCTTAGACCACGACTCCTGCCATCTTTGCGGTTTACCCTTGGGTATTCCTTTAGTTAAAAAAAAAAAAAATTAAAACTGACGGAGTCGTAAAACCTAACAGGTCCTATATATATTTTAATGTTTGATACTTGTCTGAAGTTTTGTATAAAAAAGAGAAAGCAATTTGCTCTAGGTTCAAATACCACAAATGGTTTATAAGTTTAGACAATGCCACCTTTGAAATGTCTTCATCAATTTTTTAATAATTAATTAAGGTTTTAAACAACTGTAAATCTTGGCTAGGGGCCAATGTAGATTTAGAAGCATTAAACCAAATTTAGACATAAACATTAATTATGAATAAACAAATACTTCTAATGACAATCTAGGCTTACCTACAGGTTTCAGTTTAGATTTTCCTAGTCTGACCGTCTCAGCTGCTATACTCTCTGTGCTCTTCGCTCTTCTGCTCGTAGGAATTTTATATCAACTTCTCCCATGCAGCCAGCACGTCCCTTTTGTTTCTGAAGGAGCAAAAAATGTATGTCTTCATTTGTGTTCTTCAGTGCGACTTGGTGTGCAATATCAAACAGGTCATCAAGGCTTGACTTAAAAGCTTTCACTTTCTTACTTTGAGCTTGACTTACGCTTCTGGTTGCATTTTTTTTGCAGTTTTATCTAATTCTCGTGAAGTTTTTCAAGCTTCTCAATACAATCTTTCAAATGTTTGTTACGTTTCTTAGCTTTCTCTGAAAAAATACAACTTCCTGGATTGTGAACCTTGCAGCATCTCTGGTTTCTAATTTAACTTGACGTTTACTGTAAAACAGCGTAAAACTTGACCATTGGATGGCAACTTACTGCCACTAATTTGATGGGACATATGTCCAATCAGAAAAATCTTGTCTTTCTGCCTCGAACTTACACCACTTGAAGCTGTAGAGGACGAAGTCGAAGGTTCTGAATCCATTATTGCTTACAGCTCTGGAAAACAAGAAATATAATATTTAAAAAAAATATGCATTTAAAAAACTTAAATTGAAACATTACTTTTATGTGTTTGAATGCAAAGAATTTAAAAAACAACAAAGCCTCATAAAGGTAATTTATCACGTTTATAAAGGAATTTTCAACTTTTTTTTTCTCGAAAAAGGCGATTTTCCGTCCGGTCCTCGTAAAAGCCAAATATTTTCCTGGTCTGTACGTTTACAACAAGTTGTGGGAGTAAAATCTGTCAGAACATTCTCTAAAAAAAAATAAAAAACACGTTCCTAGGATAAACCGTTCTCATTTTATAGCGGGAAACCCCCGATTTTTTTTTTTTATAGAAAAATAACTGTTTTTTAATACTTTAGGGCTGATGAGGCAGGTCTTAACGTTATCCGATCGAGCTGAAACTTTGACAATCTCATTTTTACACCAATTGGCAACTTTTTAAGGGTTCCCACAAATAAATTCTGACACTATTTCTCGCGACCACTCTAATATATATATATATATATATATATATATATATATATATATATATATATATATATATATATATATATATATAAATATATATATATATATATATATATATATATATATATATATATATATATATATATATATATATATATATATATATATATATATATAAATAATAATAATAATAATAATAATAATAATAATAATAATAATAATAATAATAATAATAATAATAATAATAATAATAATAATAATAATAATAATAATAATAATAAAGCACTGTGACGTTTGGGATTTGAAACTTAATATGGTTTCCAAATTTCTATCTTCATAACTTAGAGAAAATTATCCAGAAGGGACGGGGAAAAAGTCCGTCTTTTAAGGTTTTCTTGCTTGATTTAAAGTATCAAGGTGGACTCTAATTAGAAGACTCTCTTTAATGAGAATTTAAAAGAAAAAAAGATAGAAGGAGAGAGAGAGAAAAATCATTACGTTCGCTTCTACAGCGTTTAGAATTATTAACATTACGTGATAAAGAGAACACACACATATGTAGTATATATATATATATATATATATATATATACAGAGATCTAGTCTGAAAAGTTTATATATATATATATATATATATATATATATATATATATATATATATATATATGTATGTATATATATAGATATATATATATATAGTATATATATATATATATATATATATATATATATATATTATATATATATATATATATATATATATATATATATATATATATATATATATATATATATATATATATTATATTACATATATATATATATATATAAATAGATATAATACAAATATATAATATATATATATATATATATATATATATATATATATATATATATATATATATATATATATATATATATATTATATATATATATACATATATATATATATATATATATATATATATATACGAGATCCGTCCGGAAAAGCTCTTTAGTCTGATTTTTTGACTAAGAAAGTATATTACGAGGTCACACTGAAGTAGAAGATGTAGGAAAACATTGTGCAAGCCCACACATTGCTTCTTTTTTAGGCTCTGTCCAGCACGTCAGTTTCTGGACAGGCTGCTTATGGTAGTATTGTGCGTGAATTTCGCAATGTTATTTTGAGGAGATGGAATGTGTTGAGCAAGAGCATACTGCATCAAGTTTTTCAGAAGCTTGGTGATTCACAGACGGAAACAATTAACAGATTCCACATGTCTCTAGGTCAGGCACAAACTCATTTACCGTGGAGAGCCACACAGACTACAAAACGGTCCTCGTGGGCCGCAAATATATATATATATATATAAATATACATATATATATATATATATATATATATATATATATATATATATATATATATATATATATAGTTAAAACGCGAGCGTTTCACGATAAATGAAACGGTTAAACACTCCGTTCTTCCATATTGAACGAAGTACAATA
>JABUQX010124971.1:0-30000 GCA_015478945.1 Trachelipus rathkii
CACCATTACGCATTTCAAAACGCACCGCACACTGCAACACCGGAATTGTGCGCCGCATCGCAACTCACCCGATGCTTCGGCCACCTCTAGCATGACCTATTATAACATTCACTGCAATCATTATCAATGATTATGTCAATAAATTAAAAATTATGCTTCTGAAAGACTTTTATTTGATACTTTCAATATAAATTTATCTTTTTTAATTTTTTTTTTTTCCTTTAACAACCAATTTGAAAGGCAAAGTCAATTGATTTTAAATCATTCACAAATGAGTTTCGCAAAATAATTTTTTACTACATTTTCCTCGTGGTTAAATTTCTCTTATGCAATTTGTTATTCAGTTAGCCTCTAACTTTATATAATTTGACTACGTTTTATTAAATTTGATTAGATTATATTTAAAATTTAAATAGGTTTCATCTGTATGTTTCTATAATTTAATTAGATAATTAAATTATAAAAACAGTCTAATCAACTTAAATCATATCCAATTAAATTATAGAAACAGGCTAATGAACTTAAACATTTATCTAATCAAATTATAGAAACAATCTAATCAACTTTAATCATATCTAATTAAATTATTTAAACAGTCTAATCAACTTTAATCATATCTAATTAAATTATAGAAACAGTCTAATCAATTTTAATCATATTTGATTAAATTATAGGAACAGACTAATGAACTTTAATTATATTAATTAAACTATAATAACAGTCATTAATAACAACTAATTAAATTATAGAAACTGGCTAATGAACTTTAATCTTATAATTAATTAAATTAAAAAAAAAGATCAGTCTAATCAACTTGAATCATATCTAATTAAACTATGGAAACAGTCTGATCATCAAATATGATTAAAATTGATTAGACTGTTTCTATAATTTAATTAGATATGATTAAAGTTGATTAGACTGTTTAAATAATTTAATTAGATATGATTAAAGTTGATTAGATTGTTTCTATAATTTGATTAGATAAATGTTTAAGTTCATTAGCCTGTTTCTATAATTTAATTGGATATGATTTAAGTTGATTAGACTTTTTTATAATGTTAATTAGATAATCGAATAAAGTTAGAGTTGAAATTTTTTCAAAATGCCTGAATTACAATTATATGAAATATTATCACTAGATATTTGCTAAAATTTTAATTAGATATGATTAAAGTTGATTAGACTGTTTTTATAATTTAATTATATATGATTAAAGTTGATTAGAATTTTTTATAATTTAATTAGATATGATTAAAATTGATTAGATTGTTTTTATAATTTAATTAAATATAAGGTTAGAGTTCATTAGTCTGTTTCTTTGATATATTTACTCAGATATATTTAAAGTTGAATAGACTGTTTCTGTAATTTAATTAAATATAAGATTAAAGTTCATTAGTCTGAATCTATAATTTCACTACATATGATTTTCGCTTCCTTGAAAGCTCGAACCTGTTTTTATAATTTAAATTACATCCGATTATCTGTTGTTATAGATTTATTTAAGGACCTTGTCTGATTATTATTTTAATAAAATTTGATTAATTTTTGGTTTTCATAATTTAATTAGATTTGATTAGTGTGTTTCTATAATTAAAATAAATTTGATTTGCCTGTTTCTATAATATGATTAGATTGATTAGTTAAATTTCTATCATTTAATTACATTTTATTAGCCTGTTTCCATAATTTAATTAAACATTCTTTCTGCTTCTTTAATTTAATTAGATTTCTTTTTAATTTGGTTTAATTAACTTTTAAAAGACGTAGATTGATAAATTATAACTTATTTTATTTATTTTTCGTATTTTTTTATCAATTGAATACTTTTCTCGTTTATTAGAAGAGTTAATATAAAAATAAATTCGTGTACATGTAATGTAATGGAAGCAAGCACACAAGTATATATATATATATATATATATAGATATATTAGGTATAATGATGAGTATATATATATAGTATAATATATATATACTATATATATATAATATATATATAGTATATATAATATAATATTATATTATATATATACTCTCTAAGTATATTTAATATATTAATATATATATATACTATTATATATATTATATAATATATATATATCTTATGTATATATATATATATATATATAGTATATATAATATGATATATATATATTATATATATATATAACTTATATATTTATAATATATAAATTATATATATATATATAATATATGATAATATATATATATATATATTTATATAATAGTACTAATATAATATATATTATTATATATATAGGATCATGCAAATTTTCTCTACGAACAAAAATTAATCGTGAGGAATTTTTCAAAAGTAAGAAAGTTAAAAAGGAAAAATTTATGAAACAGAAAAAGACAAACTTTCTTTGTCAAGGTGAATTTTTCAAATATAATTTTATTAATATTAACAAAAAAGTAAAAAGAAATTGTTAATATTTTTTGGGGGCTTCACACCTAAGCTTATAAAAATAAGCAATCTTAGGCAATTTATTGCAGTTTAAATTTGATGTATCCACGTAAAGTTTGTAGAGTGAATGCAAACGCCATCAGCCACTGTTTTTTTTTTTAATTAACGAATACCGTACGTTGATATAAACGTTGCCCCTCATGCACGGCAGACCCGCCCGCGGACTACGCGCGGGCTCCCGGCAACACCGGTGAATAAATTTAAAAATAAAAGTGTAACTATACGAAATAAAAATGAAAGAATCAACTTATGTATAACTTAAAAATTTTTCCTTTTTTGTGATTTTTAACCTCATCGTCACAAAAATTCCCTCACCTTAAAACTGTTCGTAGAAAATTTGAATGACCATATATATATAGTATATATATATATATATATACCTTAATATATATATATATATATAGTATACCTATATATTAATATATATAGTATCCATATATATTTCTTCTTATATAGTATATATATCATATATATATTATATATATTATATATTATATATATATATATATATATTCTTACCTCGGTTCTCTTTTTAAATTCTTTAAAAATGTTTTACTAAAAACAACACCAAACTTTCTATTTAATTCAGTTATTTTATATTTCTTTTTTAACTTTTTAATTCAGTGGCGTGGTCATTAGAATAAAAAATTTACTCGTGTCTTGTTGTTTATTCATTGCAACTATTTTTATTTACTTTATTAAAAATCTTCAAATTTCCATCATTCTTTAATATATTTTATTTATTTTATTTATTTAAGCTTCTCTTCTTCTCTTCTTCTTCTTCTTTCTTTTCTTCTTCTTACTTCTTCCTTCTTCTTCTTTCCTTCTTCTTCTTCTTCTTCTTCTTCTTCTTCTTCTTCTTCTTCTTCTTCTTCTTCTTCTTCTTCTTCTTCTTCTTCTTCTTCTTCTTCTTCTTCTTCTTCTTCTTCAATAAACGATTTCAAACCAATATTGCTAAGAATTTCTTGCACTTACTGATGTAATTGTGAGAGTGGAATATCTCGTTCGTTCATGAAGTATAGTGAACAGCGGCAACATCGATTTATTCAGAAGAAGTTGGATAAACACTTTAAGTAAATTTGTCTTTGAATTTATCTTATTAAAACACTAGAATTAGATGCGACCTATAGATAAGGTAAAGTCAAACGACCTTTTGTCATCATTTGGTAAATGTTAAAAGTACATCTTAAAAAGAATTTGGGCGCCGAACTTATATAACAGTTTTGATGTTCACCTCTTAGAACATAGCTGCTCTAAGATGGTGATCTATCTAATCGATCACACTGAAGAGGAAAAATAATCCAGACGAACAAAATTTCTTGTGTGACTTGTAGGCATCTAGTGTGATGATGTTTGGTGTAAGTGCTTAGACAACGTATCTGGTTCTGAGTGAGGCAAGACTGTATAACTGTAATCGAATAACTGTAATGGAATAACTGGTAATGATACTGTAATAATAGCTTTCATGTTCACCAACATGAACATATCTGTTCTATAGACGGTGATCTAATCGAATCACACTGGGTAGGAAAATAATTTCCAAAAATAAAATTTCACACACTTGTAGCACTATGATGTTTGCTGTTTAAAAACAGAAACTGTTGTAATGAATAACTGTGATAAATAGCTTTGATGTTCACACATAGAACATATCTGTTCTAAGACGGTGATCTAATCGATCACCCTGTGAGTAAGAAAAAAAGTAATTCATAAACAACTTCATCACACATCCAACAAACTATGATGTTTGGTGCTTAGGAACAGCAAAAACTGTTCTGAATGAGCAAATCATAGTCACATTGACAGTGGACATATCCAACAAATAAAGTAGATATTGAAAATAACATGTAACAGACGCTTTGATCTTTGTTTTGTGCTTAGAAGCAGTTGATGTCTGCGTCTAAGTGTCAAATTCATATGTTACAGTTGGAAATTAGGTATAAATAATGAGCTGTATTTCAAAGAATACATAACAGATTTTGTTTTAAAACAGTAGACACATCCAAGAAATTTATAAATAAACAAAAATACTTTAACAGACAAGCCTTGAGTGACCTAGTAAGAGTCCTGGTTGGCTAGTCGTGTCTTCTTCTGGTCTTTGTTCTCTTTTTCTTTTCTTTCTCTTGTTTACTTTTTTCTTTGCTCTTTCTTTTTCCCCGCAATTCGTGTTTGTCTTCTTCTTCCTCTCTTGTCTTCTTCTCTTCTTCTTTCTTCTTCTTCTTCCTTCTTCTTCTTTCTTCTTCTTCTTCTCTTTCTTCATCTTCTTCTTCTGTCTTCTCTTCCTTCTTTCTTTTTTTTTTTTCATTTTTTCTTCTCTTCTTTCTTCCTCTTCTTCTTCTTCTTCTTCTTCTTCTCTTTCTTCTTCTTACACAGCTTTTCTTCTTCTTGCTTCCTTATTATCATTTGTCTTACCGAATAAGTGTTAGTTGCATCATCTATCAAAATAGTTTTTATCCCGTGAAGTGATCTTCTGTCTTCTTTTTATGCGTCATTTACAGTGTCATTTTATTTTTGTTCTTAAATTTTAATTAGATTATAGTCTTTGTTAATTGCCTATGTCAATTTTATTTAATTTTATTCTTAATATATTGTTTTTAAAAGCATCAATATCTTCTCTAGTTAAATATTTTATTCATTGCTGTAGATTGAAATAGTAAAACACTAAATTTTATGTTTATTAAAGTAAAATAAAGAAAAAATATTGTTTATTTTGCCACTGTTGTTTACTGCCGTGTTTTGTTTTCTAGTCCCGTTTTGGCGTGTTTTATGACTTTGTCCTTGGGAGCTTTACTAACGATATAAAACCCACATGACACTCTGTTTGTTCTTTCTATTACCATATAACTTCGAAAATTGTAAAAAGGGATATTACTGCAGAAATAATTGCCTTTCAAATTGTGGTCATAAAAAAGATTGACTTCATTTTTATAAAGACGACTAATAAAAAAGAAAACTGGATAAAAACAAAAAAAACAAAAATAACTTTCATTTTCATAAATTATCTAATAAAAATTAATCAATCAATGAAAATTGAAAAACAATTAATCGAAATTTTTTAATAAAAATGATTAATCGATATTTTCGGTTTGTTACCCGGCCACGGGGAGAATCCTTTTAATATAGAAGTACCGTGTTATAATAAAAAAATTTTTACTAATTAGCTACGAGAAAAAAAAAGATTTGTTTTTTTTATAAAATAATAATAATAAATTAAAAAAAATAACAATTTTGGGATGCGAATAATTTTAAATCGTTTTCCCTAAACTACGCTGTTACCGTTCACCGGAGAACCTTTTTTATTTAGCCTTCTTATTGCGTCCCCGATCAACGAGAGGGAAAATAAAAACACCTCCAATTCCCCTCGTCCAGGGAAACGGCAGTCACATACACGATCCTTTCTCACTTGAGAAGGCTCCTTGTTTACCGCTCCGTTTATTTTGTTGTCGTTAGTTGCTTCTTGCTGTTTTTTTTATAAATGACCTAAACACAACAATCGAGACGATAAACAAAGTTTTAAAACCGTTTTTTAAAAGTGAGTAATTAAAATATTCATGATTTTTTTTAATCTTCCTTTAATTTTACATAGAGAGGAAGATTTTTGTTACAAAATAATAAAATTAATATTTTAAAAAGAAATATATTTCTTTTTAAATTGAGATAAACTAAATAACTGTTTGAATTTGGTGTAGGAAAAGTTATAAGTAATATATTAGTATTATATATATATATATAATATATATAATATATATATATATATATATATATATATATATATTATTCTATGTATATATAATATATAATATTATATATATATTTTATTAATTTATAAGTAATATATATATTATATATATATATATTATTATATATATATAGTATAATATATATATTGTTATAAGTTAATTAACAATAGATATATCTACACTTCGAAAGCCACTCTTGTCTAAAAATCATTATAACTAACCAAATTACGTCATAAATCTGTAAAAGAAAGTAAAATTTGCCCTTCCATCAAATTTCGGTGTCTTGGGTTTAAATATTCTGCAAAGAATTTAATAAAAGTTAATCGAAAATTATTTTGGAGTTAACGGGTAACTTCCTTGGATTTTACAGTGTGACTTCTTTTTTTTTAATGCATAATTTGCCAATTTATGCAGAAAGGGATTTCCAACTACAGAAATCTCGCCCTGGAATAACGATCCTATGATATAAGGAATACGAATTGTATATTGTTCGCCTCTGGAAACTGATGTCACGGATGCAGAAACATCCGTAAAAGCAGTAATTCACATGGATTGGTTTATCGAGGAATCATCCAATAAAAACATAATACTAAAGCATCATGGCAGCAATTTATTTCATTCGCATTCGGGCATGGGTATCGAAGAAACTTTCCACGGTAGACGCACGAATTCTTTTTTCGACCGCCATACGGACTCTAAGGTCTTTTATTTGTCCTTTGTGGAAATAGATGACCATACTAAATTTTTAAATTACTATGAAATAAATACAACAAAAGATAAATTTTTGTCACACCCCAGTTGAGATTAACGAATTTAATAATAAACACATTCAACTTATATGGATTATTTCAAGATACCATAAAAATTCCTGACAATTCTGACAAACATTATTTTATTACCATCCGTGCTGCGTATCAAATTTTGACAACCCGCCGATAATCAACTAACCTGTCGATTCTTTTTTAAGCACTCATGGATATATATCGATTAATATCATTTGTTTATCAGATTTCTTTTTTGTGTAAAATAATGAAACGCACAAACTTAGGATCGACCCGAATTCTCGCCATGAAAATGATCCCTCAGATTGCTTGACCCACAGTACCCGGCGAAATATCAAACATGTAATCTATTATATATAAGAAACATTTTTAAATGGTTTAGTTCTAAATAATAATAAGATCATATATTATACAATCGAAATTTAATAATAAAATAATACATAATAATAAATCATAATAAATAATATAATATAATATAATTAATAATATAATAATAATAATATAATAATAATAATATAATAATAATAATAATAATAATAATATAAATAATGATAATAAAATAATAATAATAATGGATAATAATAATTAATAATAATATAATAATAATAATATAGATAATATAATAAATAATAATAATAATATAATAAAATATAATAATAATATAATTGAATAATAAAAATATTAATAATAATATTAATAAATAATAATATAATAATATAATAATAATAATAATAATAATAATAATAATAATAATAATAATAATAATAATAATAATAATAATAATAATAATAATAATAATAATAATAATAATAATAATAATGACTTAATTGTTCCTGTATCATGGTAAATATCTCATGTCGAAAGTCCCTTTACCGTTCCCTTTATACCCTAAAGTGAAAACTCGTCGCAGTAAAAAAAATCCACCCTAGAGATTTTACGAAACTGCGACGGACCTTCACTGTGGATCTCGTCAATGTAGGGTTCCACCCACCTGGAGAGCCCAACAGCCATGACTCAACCTGCCTCACAAAACAGATCGCCATTCACTTCTATCATGTACCTTTTTTCTCGCCTTTCTGCCAACTCACATTCCTCTCTCCTTCAGGCATTTCCTTTAACTTAAAACTTTGCAAATAATTTCTACTTATCTATTCTTCCTTGCGTCTCCAGCCGGTCGAATCCAAACACACTCACCACCATACATTCCGCTTAACCAACCGACGGGCCTCATCGTACATATCCGCTTCCATAAATGACGAAACCAATCTCAAATAATAACTCTCTCGGTTTATTCCTCGATCTTCATTTATGTTCTTTCTTATCTCAAACAACAACTTCCCTAATCAGTGTTCATTCCTCATTTTATATCAAATTCTTTCTCACGAACACAACACGCCCCTGAAAGTTGTCCATCTGAAAAACAGCATTGTAACTTCTAGATCTATAAGTCTTATTCCAGACCATAATTTGACTACTATACATTAACACAGGTAACAACATACCATCATGCAAAACACTAGCGTACCCAAAGAACTTAATTGAACCAGCCACCTTCCCTACCATTCACAATTTCCTGCTACAGCTCTGCATCATCCGTTCCCTCTTCCCAACATATATCCTAAATATTTAAACTCAGACGCTTGTTGCAATTGGCTCACCATCTAAGAGAACTTTCACACGCGAGGACTCTTCCTCCTCACTGGTACTCATACTACATAGCCTACTCCTATCTACATTTACTTTCAAACCCCTCCTTTTACACAAAACCTGCCAAACCACCTCTACCAATCTCCTCAAACCTTCTCCCATTCAGAATCAATTCACTCACCACACAAAAACCAGAATCTCCCATATACAATAGACAGAGCACCCTCCACTCTCTTCCATTCTTCATAATTCTAACACCATCCCCTACCATCACTACCGTTATTAATATGAAATCAAATCACTTTCAACTCCATTTTATTCTTACACACGCTTTCATACGCTTCACTATCATACTTTTGATTCCATTCAGAAGTCTACCATCAACACTATATATCACTAACACCTACGATAGAATTTCAGTATTAATCTTATCATACGCCTGTTCAAATCCATAAACCTAAATCAAAATTTATTTTTTTCTTCTCTCTTCATCCCTCATTGTCTAAAATCAGTTTGTTTCAATTGTAAAGATTTTGACCAACACATCCTTAGCTACAATCTGGTAAAATTCTTTCACCAAATCAATCTTAGAGAAGATAGTACAACCTAACTTCCTTTTCGACAAAAATAACCATCATATATCGTCCCTACAACACTGACTCGTGAGATCCTACGCCGAATTGACATTTCTCATTTCAATTAAACTAATTCCTATAATAATTCCTACAGGTTTTTCCCTTTATTCCTCCCTTAACCTCTTACAGATAAGGGTAACCCTCCTCTGGACTATATTTTTCCATAGTGCCGATTTTGATGTTGTAACGCATACTCCAGAATCCTATATTCAAGGTCCACTCAAATTTTGCCTTGCCGTTGATCTTTGATCTTTTTTTTCACACAGGTAATTAGTTCCATCTATTCATGCAGATTTAACCATTTGGCTTACAAACGTCGTTCCATCTCTATACGTTTATATAGTCTTAGAATGAGAGGTCAAAAATACATATTCCTTGTGGAAGAGTTTAGAGTGCTTAGAATGAGACTTTGTTCGAACATGTAATTATCGTTTATAGAAGATTTTCGAAGTGTTTTTCTCTACACATTTCTTCAATCTATTCAGATTCAATTGCGAAAACTAATAAAAATTCGAAAAGAGAGAGTTGAAGAAGATGCTTTCGTAAGGGTCGGATTAGAATCAGAATTACCCTTATTCTCATTTTTAACCTTTCGCACCTTGTCTTTTCCCAGAGTTTTCCTATCTCCATTGTATATAGGCCCATTCTATCTGCCTTATTCCAACAACTGTCCATGATTACCCCACACCCCAATTTTCTCGCTGCTTGTGTATGCATCTTTTTAATCTTTCCATTTTTCCTCCTTATATATTTTCAAACACCTTTCTTTTGAGACCTCATCATTAGCCTTTAGTACAATCAACCACGCTTCTTTTTTTTAATTTTTAAACGCTTGCCAATTCACCTCTTCATTCCACTACTCACTGTTAACATTCTTACTTCCTACTTTAGCACATCCACAAACTTGTCTTGCACTACTTACAAATTCTTCCATCATTTGCGTCCAGATTTTTTAAATGTCAACGCTCAAATTCAAATAATTTTTTTGCCATCGCTCTTAATAAACAACACTTATCCTTATTAACCTTGTTCACGTTAACTTCTTCCACTCCTTAATTCTAACCCACAACTTTCACTTCCTCACAGACACAAACATCACCTAAGACCCAAAACGCCCTACTAACTTAATCTTACATAAAACTACCATAATGATATCCGATAATTTCTTCCTATTTCTAACATTCTCACTGATTTAACATCCAATACATACTTCAACATCTTAACTAGCACAAAATCAATCATACTTTTCACCTCGATACCATCTCTACCTACACTAACTCTAGTGTACTTATGAATACTCTTGTGCTTAAAGAAAGTATTGCTTACACACATACCTCTCTCCTCACAGAAATCAATCACCTTCCCACCATTTTCATTTTCTCAAATGCACCCTAGAGCCACCTGTTATATAACCATCCCTTTTTGAATCACCTATCTAACCATTTAGTCACGCTAGCACGAATCAATCTGACTCTCCCCCTGCTCACACCAAATACGAAACATGTCATTCAGGAATTATCCCAGAAGGAAATCACAACTCGATGCCCTCAATGTCACCGCTCAGATGGAGCCAGCAATGTCAAACCCATGCACATGCACATTTCACAACTCGAGAATCTCCTCATTTTTTATAAATATCGCGATGTTTCCCTGGTTCATCTTTGTTTCAGTGCACAGAAAGCAAATCAAAAAATTTTGCGCCCTTTCTAATGGACATAATCAGTCCATCACCTCTCTTCTCTTCTCCTCAACATTTAGTCCCCGAAAGGTAGAAGGTCGCCTACGGCGATCACGACCTTCTCCGAGGCATGCATTAGCATTCATGGCAAGAAGATAAGTGGTAGTGAGTAGCCCCAATCCCAACTACCCTCTGTCCTTTTTGTCCAGGCCTTCTACGATACGCAGAACATTCTCGCTGTTGGGCAGTTTTTTTCTTTCACCCCCAACACAGGGATATAAAGTAATTGTCTGGAAGAGGATGTGTATATGAACGCAAAAGAAGGTAAGGCGAACCAATTGGGCAATGAAATGTCATGGGAAATGCCTTACACACCATAAAGCCCAAAAGGGTGGGTACTTTCCATCGGCTTAGAGTGCGCTACTTTCTTTCCTGCCTACTTATATATATTATATATATATATATGATATATATATATATATATATATATATATATATATATATATATATATATATATATATATATATATATATATATATATATATATATATATATATATATATATATATATATAAATTTGTACCAATCTGGTATAGTTTTAGCGTTTACTACCGAGGATTGTAATTACACAAATAATCTTAATTTGACACCCTGTTCATAATTTCCTTCTTTATTCGTCGTGAAAAAGGGAAAAATCCCTCGTACTCTAAAATGATTCTTACAGACTACAAAGAGAGCGTTCAGAACCAAACGGATTAAACTCCCACGAAAAGACCAAAAGTCTCACACCAGATTCTCATTAACGTGGATTTATAATACGAATTGGACGTCTATGGCGGATCTGACGAGAAATTAGCGAGTGTCTTCAATTTTGATGGTGTGACAGCCCGCTCTCAAACTTCAAGCGCATGTCGTGAGGTTTCAATTACCACTTTGGGAGAAAAAGAGTTTCGGAGTGAAAATGAGAAAATATGATAATAAAAATTCGAAAAAGAGAGAGTTGAAGAAGATGCTTTCGTAAGGGTCGGATCAGAATCAGAACGAAGACAAATGACGAGAAAAAGCCCTTAAAAGTTAATTTTGTTTAATAGCACTCGAGATGAAGGATTTTATAGCAACTGAAAATGATCCAAATATGACATTGATTGTATATAAGAGAGGGGTATTCATTCTCTCCCTCTTTCTTCAACCCCCTTAATTATGGGGAGAACGAAGACAGGTTAATACTATTTCTTATATTAATTACCTTAAAACAAGGCTTTCATTGCCAGAATCCTATAATTAAGAAAATTTTGTACGGAATATATAATTCATTAATTTTTAAGCCAATTCTCTCCAGTCTCAATCCTTTTTACCTAACTATTTATGGCATTCTGCACGCCTTAATTCGCGTTCAACTATTTTGATATAAATTTAAGAACGAAAACGAAAAAAAAATGAGCCAAGAAGAAACAACTCTTAAGCGTTTCGTATCGTAAATTCAGTTCATAATGAAAACCGAGGCAAAAACCCGATCGTAAAAGTTATACGCATGACCGCCAAATTAGACCGATATCATGTTTAACTCCAAAAAAATCACAAATATATATATATATTATAATATATATATTATATATATAATATTTTATATATATATATATATATATTATATATATATTATATATATATATTGATTATACTATATTAATATATATATAAACATATAATATATTAGTTATTAATAGTATATATATATATATTATATATTTATAATATATATATATATATATAATATATTTAAAATATAAAAATATATATTATATTATATATAATATATATATATATATATTTTAATAATTAAATATTATAATATATATATATAAATATATATTATATTATTATATATATACTATTATATATATATATATTATTATATAATATATATTATATATATATAATATATTATATATATATTATATATATATATATAATATATATATATATTATATATATAATATATACTATATATAAATATATATATATATATATATATATATATATATAGTATATATATATTAGTATATTATTATTATATATTAATATATATATATTATAATATATATATGATATATAATATCTTAATATATATATAGATTATATACTGTGATATTATGGCAGTAACCCTCCTGAGTATATATATATATATATATTAATATAGTATATATATATATATATTATATATTATATATATATATAATATATATATACTATATATATATATGATAATATATTATATATATATTATATTTATACTAGATATATTGATATATTTATATATATATATATATATATAGTATTATAAACTATATATAATATATATATGATATTATTATATATATATATATATATATATATATATTATAATTATATAATATATATAATATTTATAATATATCGCGAGGGAGAAAGTTGAGTTATTTCTCTATGAATAAAATTAATGTTCTGACAAAGTATACTGCAAGAATGTTTTTAATAAAACTTAGTAATTTATTAAAGCGACGAGACTTTTACTCCTTGTAGGCGCCGTTACATGCTAATGTAAACAAAAAACTATGAAAGGTCTTTTGATCTGATTTTTCCCTTGTCAGAAAGGTAATATGGTATCACTTTAAGCTTTTTCGAAATTTAAATTAGTATTGGTAATTTCAGCCTGAATGATATATGTATATATATATATATAGTATATATATAGTTTATTAATATATTACATGATATATATATTATGATATATATATATTCACATATATAGTATATATGTATTATATATATAATAATATATATAATATATATATCGGTCAGCGTCCCGAAAGCAACAATGCATGTACCCCACTAAACTTAACATGCTACAACGGAAAATAAATAATCATTTCATTAATCAGGAAACATTTTCATCGATTGAAATTAAAAAAAAATAAATTAAATAACGGCTTTTGAAAAAATTTAAAATTGTTAAAATGTTGAAAAATCTGTTATGATAATTATTCGTTTTTTGCGAAGTAAACGGAAAGTTGCCGAAGTGTGAATTTTTTTTCCAGACTAAAAACGATACAGATGACCAAGGGTAAACCAAACAAGAGATGGACAGAGTCGGGGTTTCTCCGCCTACCAGGGGGTAACGGGGGGACTTCGTCCCCCTATGTTATCTGCCCCACCGTCGGCTCGAACCCCTAATTGAAATAAAGAAAAAATAACAAAAAATTTAACATTTTTCTCCAAGCTTAAATAAGAAAAAATACAATATTTGGTAACCTTGCCTTCTCGTACTACTGGCAAGGGAAAGGAATAAAAAATAAAAGTGGCAAAACTTGCCAGCTAAGAAGATGAAAGTGGCGATTTAAGGGTGTTTATTATTTAATTATAAATAGTTAAGAATAAAATCTTTTTGGTATTATGTTTCATCGATTACATTGGGATGTTGAATTCAAAAAACATTCTTTAGTATTACTGCGCCTGTTATATAGTTTTTATTATCATTGCATGTTGCTTTCGCGGACCGGGCTGCCTATTATATATTAGGTATATATATATATATATTATAATATATTTTATATATATATATATATATTGATATATTATATAATATAATTATAATTAAATTAATAATATATATATATAATATATATATAATATACCTATATATTATATCACTTAATACTATATATATACTATAGATTTATAACTATAATATATTATATTAATATATCATTAGTATATATATATATATATATATATATAATATATATAATTATATATATATATATATATATATATATATATGGCCATGGCCAGCATCCCGAAAGTTCAGGCATGTAACTAGAAAAACTATAACAGCTACACGGAAATAAATAACATTTTTGATTCCAGGAAGTAATTTCTTCGAGGAAAACTTTGCACGAAAATGTATTTAATTCTAATATTTATTAATACCTTTTCTTTTAAATTCATTACAAGTATGATACAATCCTTAAGTCTACATCATTTTATCATGCCAACTGCCTGTGTCTCGAGAGCTTCAAAAGTTTTGCCAAATAACCGGTTTTTTGGAGAAAAATATTATTTTTTCTTTGTTTTCTTTTTATAAATCCTTTTTTATAAGGGGTTCGAGCCGACAGAGGGACAGGGGGGGACGAAGTCCCCTCCCGTCGTCCCCCCGGTAGGGCCGAGAAACCCCGGACCTCGTATCTATCTGTTTTTGTTTACGCCTGGGTATTCGTTCCGTTTAAACAAAGAAAATTCAACATTTGGCACCTTTCCGTCCTCAGTCGAAGTAAGCGGCATCTTCGAAATTGTCACAAAAAACTAGGTAAATATTTTCAACATATTTAGCAATTTTAAATTTTTAAAAGCGTTTATTTATTTTTTTTTTTTTTTTTAATATTTCCGGTAAAAATGTCTCCTGAATTTTAATAAAAATGAATTTTTTTTTCCTGTATCTGTTATAGTTTTTTTTTTTAGTCTACATGCCTCGGCTTTTTTATAGGCCTATATTAATATTATTATTATTATATATATATATATATATAGTAGTATATCAATAATATATATATATACATATAATATATATATATATATACTATAATTAGTTATATATAACTATATATATATATATATACTATACTAATATATATATATATATATATATATATTGTGGGTGGGTGTATGTGTGTGTGCTTCTGAATGAATGAATGTTCGTGTGCGAGCCCGTATTTGTGTGCGCTTCGAATATAATGAGATATAATTTGTAAAACGCTAATTAAATCGAATTAGTCACATTTAAAACCTTAAATAGGTTTTTAACCGAGTTACTCTAAAGAAGCTAATTAAAATTAGTCACATTTAAAACCTTAAATAGGTTTTTAACCGAGTTACTCTAAAGGAGCCTGTCGAATTCAATCAATAATTTGATTGGCGTTCCGATTCAAATTTTCTTGTGATTTAAAAGCCCCTTTTTATCGCTTCAAAACATTTGGAGGAGATTCGTGGCAAGGAGCTCAATTTCACGCTTCTTTAATCCTGGCTTAGAGTCATGAGGCGGCTCTTCATTGATAACGAAATCAGTCGACCTCAATCGGTTTTAGAATGGGTTCTGGGTTCTCTTTTAACAATCCCTTTTCGTTTTGGCTAATTCAGAATTACGTCATACGTTGTATTGCGTATTTCTTCCCTCCTTTGTTTTTTATACTTTTATTTCAGAAGGGCATGTTTATATGAGACGGGGTTGTGATATCGCCCTAGCAAGTCAGGGATACCATGGTCAAATCCTGTTGTTCTCTCAAGGTTCACCTCGCTTTTTATCTAGTTATGTATGATAAAATAAACACTAGTTTCGATGCATACTATACCTTCTAGTCATTTAAATTAAATCTACATGCTATTTGGCATCAATATTAAGAAGCTCTAGCACATAGAAAATGTATCGTTTTGCACTTAAACAAGTTCTTTTATGTTAATATCTTAAACTTAAACAATCACTTTCAAGTAAATTTATAGATTTGTCAGACTTAGACATCATTCATTTTTGGAGGACACTATGAGTGCGAATGGTATTGTGTATAATTTGACTTCAATTTACAGACAATTCAGTAAAAATAATTTCATCATGAGACTACTTTGGACGGATGTAAGTTCTTTTATGTGAAATAAATGTTTCTCAATCCTCTCTTAACAACAGAGCATCTATTGAGCTACTCAAATTTGAACATCAATTTTCAATATATATTGGTTTACTTCATTTCATGAAGCGAAGCAGATATATTAACCATCCTAAACTTAAAATAACCAATGTCTACACGTAAAATATCCAGTTTATATATTATTATATATTTATTCTAGCCTTCTATCTATTTAAACTATAATCTTTATTAATTATATAATAATATATACTATATACTTTATACGTATATATTAACTTATGTAGTTGGAGTTTGGTATTTGCAAATAATGGAGATTAGACACTGTGTTTGTTTTAATACAATTTACTGGCTTCGTAGCTACGTTTTTATTATTATTGCAATAGAGTTTTACCTTGAATGTATTTACTCTTATGAAAAATTATCTAATAAGGTTTATTCTATTGTCTCACACATTTAAAAAAAAAACCTAAATTTACAAAACAACTATATTGTGATATTTAGTAAGTCATGTCTAGGCGCTTCTGTCATCTATAAGTAAGAATGATACAGATTCAATTGCGCCAATAAAGAACTGCTGCGTCATTACTTTAAAAATAAGAATAATAGAGAGAAGCTTTATTGCTATTATAAATATTTTGTTATTAAAGATTTTATAGTTTACAAACAAATATATAGAGTAGATATGTATGAAATATTCATATAATTAGTAATTCCTATTCACAAGGGAGTAATAAACAATTTTACATATAGTGTACTATATTGAATATGACACGGACTATACAAGTGAATAATAAAATAATTCCTGCTATTCTAAAATGATAAAAGCATCTATATTCTATTAGTAAATTATGGTCACTAAAAAAATGCATGCATGAAGTAATGGAATAATCAATGCTTTATATCGATATTGGGTAAATTAAAATTCTTCATTTAAATAATAGGTCCTTATCGCTACGAATATTTTATAATAACGATAATATATAATAATATATTTTATTTCAGCTTATACTTTTTATATTATTATCTCATTATGCCTTTAAAACTACAGAGTTTAAATTTATTTTTCTGCTTTTAGCAAGGAAGAAAAATTAATGTATTTAGATCTTAAAAATATGTTAAAGGTCTTAAATAATTCTCAAAGAAGAACTTCCATCCGTTATTTTACACTATATTAACTTCTGTGCCGGAGACTCCATTAAATTTAACCACTAATATTCCAGTACATTATTATTATTCTAATATAAAATATATAAAAAAATATATAATAATTTTTTATATATATTATATATATACTATCTAATTTAATTTATATCTTATATCTATATCTTTATTTAATTATATATCTCGAATATTTAATATTAATTTATTCTTATTCTATTATTTAATTATTCTTTATACCTATAATTTTTATATATATATTATATATATCTCTAATTTTAATTATAATATAATATTAATATTTGTACTTTAATTTACTATATTAATATATATATAATATAATATATATTATAATATATAATTATATATATATATATATATTAATAAATAATTGACTTAAATAAAACTAACTTGAAATAATTTAATTATTCATAATATTAAAGAAATATTTAGAATATATATATTATATAAGAGAAAAAATATATATTATATTTTTATGAGGTCGTTTTTAAGATTTTCAAGTTGAATCATGTTCAGGGATCGAGAAACAAACAAAGAAAATAACAGCAAAGAAAAAGACCTGCTGGCAGACATGCAATAGGAAATAAAAATGGTAATTTTTGATTAAAAAGAACCTATTATAGTCTTTAAGATATTTTCGATTTATACTGAATATACTATTTTTAATTATTTTTAATATAACTCATAAACGAAATCTTATATATTGGTAATTTTTACAGTAGTAGTAGTAGTAATTATTAGTTAACGTGGTGACATTATTATAGTAAATATTATATGAAGATTGAAGCTGATGCATCTAAAACATTTAAAAGATATATTAGTAATTGTTGATTTGAATTATCCAAGCCTATAACAAGGACATTTGACTCCCGTTTCTTTAAACCAACATAAAAAGCGAGTTTATCAAACATTCCCATTGTTTGGACATATCAATACTTCTATTTCAACCTATGATCAAGATGTAAATAAATTTTATTTATACATTATTCACACTCCACTAATAGAAAGAAAATACAGTTAATTTTTGTCTTTGTAATGAAGAATTGATTTGGAGAGCTCGTTTAGCAAAAACGTTGTGTTGAAACTCGTGTCAACGTGGAGATAATATCTTAACATTTATGATTATTCTAATTATTATATGTTTTTTTTCTCTATAATACGGATGAATAATTTTCATATCCTATTTATAAAAGAGAAATATAAACAAAAAGTGTAATCTGATTAATGGTTAGATCCTATTTCCCGACGTATTGCCTCAGATCTGTTTAACGTGTGTTACTTGTGCTAGCGTACTCTAATACATATGTAATTATATGTATGATAAAAAGAATAAATATTCGTTGGAGGCTGACTTTTTTTAATGAAAGGTATGAATACGCTTTTAGTATTTTTTTTAAGAAGATATTAGAGATATGATGTCAGGTAAATGTCCTTTATAGGTCAACTCTCCAAGTTACCGACTGATAATTTATAACTCTCAAATTTACAGTAACTCGTTATCTTAATCATTGCTCTAGTTGTGTTTGTATCTGCTTCATTCATTTGATGACTGTTCAATTGGAGATACTAATGCTATGTTATATGAGATATAACTAACTCAAATCTGAATAGAAAAACATATATGTAACATTACCATAATTAAGCATTGTCCAAGTTCATTTCCCTTAAATACTCGATAGAATAAAATTAATTAATCTAAGAAACAATGGAAATAAAGGACAATATTTTTATATAGATTTAGTAATAGAATAGAATTTTGACTCATAATAAACTGAACCAGTTAGAAATAGAATCTTCAATGTTTCAAATAATATAGATATAAATATTACCTTACTACGTAATTAAATTTATAAAGTAAGAATAACTAAAAAATAGATATTCTATAATATAATGTTATATTAATATTAATATATATATGATATTATAATAATATATATATTAATATATTATATATATATATTATTAATATATATAATTATATAATATATATTATATAGATTAATATATAAATATTATATATATAATAGTATAACCTACTATAATATATATATATATATAATAAAATATCTATAATAATATTATATATAATATAATATATTTATATATATATTATATATTATTAATATACTTATGTAATATATATATAATATATATTATATATATTAATAATAATATATATATATATTATATATATAATAATATGTATATATATATATAATTATATATATATTTAATTTAATTATAATAATATATATTATATATATATAATTAATATATATATAATATATATACTATAAAATTATAATATTTATAATTAATATATAATATTATTATTAATTATATATTTATATTTAATATAATATATATTATAGAATATAAATTAATTTATATTATTATATATATAATATATTATATATATAATTAATACTTAATATTATATATATATATATATATTATATATATATTATATATATATATATTTATCTATATATTTATATATAGTATATACAGTGTTATCTATATTATATATAATGTAGTGAAAAATGCGCGAGTTTATGGAAGGGGATATTTTTTAATGGGTATAATATGGCTCTGAGTTATGTGCGTTTCTAATAAATCCCGTAGATTTTTTCTTGGGATAATTATATAAGCCAGTATAATCGGAAAGTACCCAATAGTGTCTTTGTGAATATATTACCTATTAAGGAATAGGCAGTGCTTTAATAAGATGCTGGTTTATTAGGGATATATAACATGTTTGTTCTCTCTATTACGCATATATATGCTAGCAAGGTTTCCGAGACATTGACAGTGCGATACCAACTGAGCTATATTATAGAGAGTGCTAGTAGGACCTCAGCCACATATGGAGATAGTATTAGTACACATAGATTTATGGGCCTTTTTATAAGAATAAAGATTAAATATATGCGAGAGAGTAGTTAGTGACAACGTAGTAGCAAAGGATGATTTCTGTAGGGTTTATAGTGGGTTATACTAGTACTTATGAGGAGAGGTCTGAGATAATGGATTATATAGAATTATTATGTAATGTTAACGACGTTATTCCTTCTCCATTAATTTTCTAAGTTACAAAATTTTTACATTTATTGATATATAACTGATACTAAATAATTCTTCATTAGTAGAAGCTAGGATGAGGAGACAGGGGGCAATTAATACAAGAAAATTAGGATAGAGAATGCATGCTCTATCTATTGATTAGTATGTAAAAGATCGTTATCTCTTTCAGCTAATAGGATTTGATTAATTCTTATGGAATGGTTTTGCACAGGATGAGTTGTTTGAGTGGTGACTGATCTAAGATGCATACATGTTTATAGATAAAGGTTGGATAAGGTATATATATACTATAATAGGCATAAGTATGTAGGGTTGGTAGTATATCTATATTATATGTATTATACGGTATATTTAGCACAAATTGGCGGGTTTTGTTAACAGTAAGTTTAATTATGTTAACTGTGTTGTGCCATAAAACTTATGTTTATTAGGAATGTGGGATTGGTTTGAGGTATCATATTATTCCTATTTTTTTTTTTTTTACTAAGTGAACTAAAGTTATGGTTTAGTTTTAGTTATAAGGAATTGTCAAGCCCTAGGTATCTTTGTGATTTTATGAGATATGAGAGCATGCTTAAGTATATGTATATGGTATTAGACTGGACTAGTCTCGTAGGTCCTGTTAGTATTCTTACCTGTCTCTATTATTATATAGTTCTTATATGTATAGTATGCATGACCCCAACTGACTAAGGGTGATGCATACCCTAGACAATTACGTGGATTAATTGATACGCCAATTGTGATAAGTAATATCTAGCGAAGCGTTATTGTTTATTACTAGGTGGATTTTATATTAGACTATATCAGAGAATATGTGGTACTATAACTTAATGTAGATTTATTTTGGGCGGTATATAGATGGTTTGCTTAAATTAATTATTTATGGGTTGTGGGTTATTAGTTACTATTATAGCTTTATCCTTTTGAGACTTTAACGTACATCTATATTAACTTAATACTTTTCTATTGCTTAGACTATTATAATGTTTATAGTGCAACTCTATTATGTCACTATATAGTGGAGAAAATAAAGGATGGGGTGTGTGTTAATAGTAAGAATAATAATGAAAATATATGAAATATATGTGTGCGTTTCTCAATATATAATTTTGTATGAATATATCAAATTAAAAATTTAATAATAATAATATAAAAAGATATTTTTTTGTATAATTGAAACTCGTGCATAGTATATATATATTATAGTTTAGTAATATACCGAAAAGCTATCTAACTCTAATTGTGAATTAGGATACTTATCTTTATCAATTAACTGATCCTGTGTTCCTATAAATGTTCTTCAGAATTTCGTTGAATATTTTAAGGTACATAAATAAATTTTTCGAAATATCCGGCAAAATATTTTGATTTCTAAACCTTCTTTACGGTAATAAATGGGCGCAGTTCATCTTTTTTATCAATCAATAATGGTGTTACTTGTAAGGTTGTGTTATATCCTCTATATTTTTTCTTTTAATTTTCATTAATGACTACCTACCTGTCGCTTCATTATCTATCCCCTCCTGTTGATAACTTCACCCTTCAATACTCTTTTCAATTCGAAATAACAACATAGTAGGCTAGAAAAAACTTTCGATCAGGGATATCTCCATATAGAACAAAAATATCTAAAATCAGTGGTTACATTCAATACAGTATATACATTGGATCGAGAGAAGGGAGTGACGATGGCAAAGCGGACATATAATAACAATGTGAAAAATTTTTATGACCAATTCTTAGTCAAGTAAGGTTTACCTTCTGTTGTTGGTGGCTAAGATGGCATGTAAAATATCAACTTTATACTAGGGATAGATTCAATACTACTCTATATCATAATATATATATACGTAAAATTTATAGCCCAATGCGCAAGATATATCTTTATTTATTCAGATAATGTTTTGTATTATATATATATAATAGTATATTATATAATAGGCATTGTAATGAAATAACCTACCTTTAATAGGATAGGTAAGTTAGAATAATCAATAGATAACATGGTGAATCCAAATTGGATTTTGTATATTTTATATCATGGACGCAAGATGATTGTTATAATACAGGTAAATTTCTAATAATATTTAAATTATGCAATTTTATTATATATATGTGTTTCAATTATCAGTTAATACGTAAAATATATATTAATACTGTGATATATTATATATATACTATCATATAAATCAGTTACGTCACTAATGAATGATAACGCACACTTATAGTGAGATTATGAAATAATTCATAATGACTTCAGATTAGGTATAGTTCTGTAGCTCCTTAAACATATTTTAACTGTCAAATGAAATACTATTGGGTGGCCTAGGATATGAATTAATACTTAGTATACCAATAAATATAAAGTATATATAACTAAATTAAAATATAAGATTTATACAGGTTATATATATATACATTAATATAAATAGTCTAATATTTAAGTTAATATAAGTATTACATATGTTAATTGAGACCTATAAATCATCAAATTTCTTCAAATCAGACTATGGCTTCATTTTGACTATTATAGTTAAAAAATATAGGATCACAAATAAGAAGGATATAATGGTATTAACAGTTTAGATAAGGTTTGTAGGACAACAATAAAAAGTAGTGAAAATAAAACTACGTAAGGACTATAGGCTGAATAGGGTTCCAAATTATATAGAGGTAGTACTAACATGATGAATATAAATTATGTGATTCTAACAGCTTTACGGGTATATAGGCTAGACGGCACTAAAATCTTAAATATCAAGATATGAAATATATTAATAATAGGGGATCAGTTAGCAATAGTGTGTACGATAGTTTGTGATATTTAGTAGTATATAATAGTGTGAGCAAAACTGGGGTAGTACAATTAATTATATGACCTATAGATATCGAGTTAGGAAGTCATTTAGAGTAGTATGAGCGGATATGTAACAAATGCCTAATATGATCATATATATACACTAATAAAGTTCGGTTTAATATTTATTATAAAAGTTCGCTGATAGCACCGAAAACATAATTTTTAGTCAAGGAATATAAAGAAAATAATTGGATGGAAAAAAATGTTCTTAAGGACGTTAATTAAAAAAATATCCGCCATAATTATTGGTGGCCTAAAAAATGACATCTTTTTAAAGGTGACCCTAAAAAGTAACATTGCGTGACTCAAAATAATTCCGCTAAAGTCAGCCTTATAAAACAAGTATGGAACATTTTGGTCCTTTGAGCAACAACAAAATAATAAATAATAATAATAATATAATAATCACAAAATTGTAATAATAATACTAATATAATAGAAATAATAAATCAATCAATGGAATAATAAATCACATAATAATTAGGAATGAAGTTAGAGATAAATATAATACAGATAATTTAAGATACAATTGAGTTTCAAATTGGCATATTGATTCGATAATTAATAATAATTGAGTCAATTATTATATCAAATCGGTTATAATAATAATGAGAATGTTCCAATGGAATGATAAATCAAAATAAGTAATCATAGAGCACATTATATAATAATAAGTAATAATAATAATATCATGCATGCCTATAAAATAATACATTAAATTAATTATAATATAATAATAATAATTCGAGTCTGCAATATTATATTATTACTATAATAATATATAAATTACATACACCTAAGTACGATAGGTAATGGTACTCTTTATATCAATAAAAATTATAAAATATAATATAGTACATTTAATATATTACAGTAATAATCACTTATATAAATGGATTCAATAGTAATGAGAATAATAAATACTAATACTTGAAAGAATTCAAAATAATAATAAGTAATAAAATAATTTTTTCTAATTCAGTAATGCTAATTAATTAACAATAATATTGAAAGTAATAAAAATTCATGTTCGGTAAATCAAATACATTTTGAGAGAGATAATGTTATTATAAGAGATATAAAGGATAAGAAGTAGAGACTTTAATTAAAGTAATAGTATACATCAGTAGGAATGAGGAAGTCAATAAATAATAAGAGAGGGAGCAGTATATAACTAAGTATGATATATAAAATCATTATCTATAAAAGATAGTATTAAATGTACTTGGTATTTTATCTAAATAAGTGAATTTAAAATAAGTAATATATGAAGTAAAAAAAGAAAAGAAAAATGAAGTGAAGATCTAGATAGTATGAATATTATCATAATAATAAGGTTATAATTAACTCATAAATAATACATATATATTTATTATTGAGAATAATAATAAAATAAAATTTGAGATAAAATAGCAAACTGAGATGAATAGGAAGTGAGAAATCGAAAGTGAATGATAGTAATTATATTAGGTTAGAGTGTTTGCACATTGATAATAATTAATAAAATAAGTCAAGAAAATAGATAAAGTCAGAAAATAATTTTTACTTTAATATTTACAGGCAAATACTTGGAATATTTAATAGTTATAACAAATTAAATTAATTAAATTTTATAGATGAAAAGTAATCCGTCATGTAATAAATACAATAATAATAATACATAATAATAATAATTAATAGAAGTAAAAAATTATCAACTAATCGTGAACTGACAGTGAAATAATAAGAAGTAAAACTCAATGAGATATAGATATAATATAATAATACTAATTAGATCTTAATACTAACATAAAGATTAACGAGAGGGGTGATAAATATTATTGAATAAGAGATAAAATGAATGGATAATAATTCAGGAACTATAGAATAATAATAATAAATTAATAATATAAAATTAATATAATAAAATAAGAGCAAATATATAAGTATAGTGAAAAAGTCAAGGGATTAATAGCAAAATGGTGTATTAAGAATATTAACAATAATAAATTAATAATAAATAATAATAATAAATAATAAATAACAGAATTTAATATAATACAATAATATAATGATAATAAAATAAATAATATATAAAATAATAATAATCAATAAATAATGAATAATAGTAAAAATAATAATATAATAATAATACATAATAAAATAATAATCAATAAATAATAATTATATATATTAGAGTTAACAAAAGAATGAATGAAATGTCAAGACTTATAATTGTAATGGAAAAAAATATGAATTAAGTTTTAATAATAAGCATATTAAAAAATAAGAATAAAACATATATATAAAACAATCAATAACAAATAATATAACTAATGAAATAATAATAATAAATCAATAATACATGATTAATAAGTATATTAATAAGTGATACATAAATATTGAGCTACCATACATACAATCAATTTGAGATTTGAATGAAATATTATTTGAGTTTAAATCAAATAACAGAAATTTGAAAGACCGTAGAAGTGTAGATATATATGAATAATAGGGATATTATAACAGTGTAGATGAAGTGGGGCCATGTTTTGTAGTTTGCGGGTGTTTACAGCGATGTATTTAGGACAATTGCCGCACATTTATTTCTTTCGATATTATATTACCGGTTTTCCTTAAATTTTGAAGATTAAAATAAATTTTAAAAACTTTGGAAAATCTCCTTTGATAATCGATTTTATTAAGCTTTAAAAAACATACAGAAGGCAAACGAGTTTCCTCTAAAGAGATCCCTCACCAAAAAACAGTAGGTTAAGTTAAAATCACCCTAAAAAAATTAATTAAAGTTTCAAATGTAAAATAATTTGTGTGCAATTATATCAGTTCTCTGTTAAAGTTGTTTTTCAGTTAATATTTCTTTTTCTTAACTTCTTATTATTTAAGATATATCAATAAAACTATATACGTGTTAATTTATCATTATGCAGTGATTTTTAGTTGATATTCTTTGTATAAATTCTTTTAATTTTTTTTCTAACTATATTTTTCATATTTATATATTTTATTCTTTACAAAAGCTTTTTAATCATTCGCTCTTCTTTGCTATACTCGGAATTTAAATTGCTGTCTCTGCTTAGTCAAGGCAAGTTCTCCTCGTCTTCAATCAATCTCAAAAATACGTCGATCTGGGTCCCCACTATCGGTCTCTTCCTGCTACTCTCTCCTCTTAGTCTCTCTCTGCTACCTCTCTCTTCTCGTCGTCTCTCCTGCTCTCATCTGGCTTCGGTGAGAATTGTCTGTCAGTCTGTATTCTATCTCTCCTCTTCGGGCCTTTCCGTGCTGCTATCTCGTGCTTTCTCTCCCTGTCTCTCTCTCTCTCTCGCCTTCTTTTTGTGCTTCACGATATCTTCACTTTCATCATTATCTCCTAATATTTGAAGTATTCGGAGAATCGAAAATTTCTTTTGTGCTATTTTTTAATTCACTTCATCGTTCCACTTCTCCTTGATGTATCGGAGCATGAATATTTTCTTGTCCGTTTGAATCTCTCTTATTTTATGTTAATATAAATTAAATAATAATTTAAGTATTAGCATATTATCAGTATTATTATAATTATTAATTTAAATATTTTTCAAATCTGTATAATATATCTATTTGAAAGTGGGACTTGTTGGGCTCCATCAGCTCGCAGGATGAGGCACTAATTTACCCTTTATATATACCCTTCTGGAGGGGGTAAATAAGCTATCCTCAGCTATACCATACTCTCCTTCGTGGGTGACCTTACCCTATAACTCGCAGGATTCACACTAACTTATTCTCAAAGGGTTATGCAATATACTACTATATACCCTAGGGATTTCTTAACCTTTATCTTTCTTGGAAGGTATATGTGTCATTCATTTAGAATTAACCTTATATTATGTTAATTGAATATAAATATGTATTTATATTCGTAAGTTTACAAACATCAAACATCATAATATGTTAAATATTTTTAATTCTCTAATGACTCATATATATAGTAGAAAATAAATACTAATATTGTATATTTTGTTTTATAAGATTAATACTTTTGTATTTTAATATATAATATTATTTGCTATATTTGTTATAGATAATATATATAGTACAAAAATAATTAATAATCACGCAACATAATAAGATTTAGAGTGTTAGAAATTATTGAAAATGAACTTAATAACCTTAAATTTTAGAAAGTACTGTTATTTGTTGAGTAAAATTTATTTAATTTATGGTTTTAATATATATATCTTTGGGGGTTACATCAATTTATTGGTAAATGTCTAATTTGTTAGAGCAATTTCTTCATTACTGGTTTCCCATAGGTCAAAGATTTATACTCGAAACGAAGTGGAGCACTTTGATGAAGATGAGTGTCCATTCATAGTTCAAGATGTGGTGTCTTTAATAGATGGTTCACTTTGTTAAGGGAATTTTTGGGAATAGAAGATTAATGTACAGCTGAATATCATAGCCAAAGCTTATTAACCAATTGGGTGTGCTAACTGTAATGCCTATAGCTTTCAAAAACGAAGAATTGTGTTTGAACAATAGTATCATGAGTATTGTCTTTGAACCTTGTTATCGTCTTATAATAAATTTATTTTATCTCTCTTTAAATCTAATGATGTAATCAAAGTATCAGTGGGAATCTTTCATGGATGTTAGCTGAATTATTTCATCTCCATATCGTAGAGCACGCGAGAGTTTATGTTATCAAGGCATATTGGCAAAAACCTATTTTTTTTAATAAATCTAATTTTTATAATTGAATTTGCAGGATTTCTCTAGAAAACACTTAACATTTTATGCAATTGAGACCGAAGAAACGTGGGTGCAGGTTTTGTAAAGAAAAGCACAATATATTGTTTTGTTTATCAAAAAACTCAAAATCTTGTAATAAAACTACAAAGCACAGTACATTGTTGTGCTTATCTCACTATCTCTAAATTTTGAAATCGTTAAAAAGTTAGTATGTTTTATAAATCAAATATTAATCATTGCCAATTAAACCTTTAACACATTTACAGTATTCATTCCTAATGATGGAGAAAAGGCAAATTGTTTATGATTTTCAAATAAGCAACAATTTTATAGGCGTGAAGTACTATTTTTTTTTTTTATATTTTAAAATGTACAAAAATCTAATAGAAAAAAACATTCGGATAATTAATCTAGTATTGGTAAATACCAGTCAGTATAGTATTTAAAATTTTAACTTTCATTTACAAAAATGGTTTTTTAATAAAAAAATATATTCTGAACATCCTCCAATCCTTTGAGTTTATTTGATGTTAATATTTCAACTAATTTAATATTACGCTCTGAAATCATAAAATTCATGTCGTTTTTTTTTCCGTTCGTGTAGGGATAAATATCACTTGTTGAAAATTGCCAGTTCGATTATAGATACATTCGATTCGATATTATTTTTTTGTAATGCCGGATTTTTTCACTATTTCGAGGAAGCTTATATAATTGGCCAAAAGACTAAATAGTATAAAGAAAAAAAATTTGTAAGATTGTAACTACAATCACATAAAAAGTACAATAAATAATTACACAATAGAATTTACATATATATATATATATATATCATATATATATATAATTATAATATATATATATATATATATATTATATATAAATATATATATATATTAATTATATATCTTTCAACTGCAGTAGCGGGCTATCTAATATATATATATATTATATACTATATATATATATATATATATATACATATTTTATTATATATATATATAATATTATATTGTGTATTTCTTTTTTTTATATAATATATTTATATATATTATTATTAGGCTATTATAACCGGCTATAAGGGGTGAGCGACGGGGAATCATGGGGCGACGTTTTCCTATACCCGTAGGGGAGGGGGCGGAGAAACCGGATACTCCATACAAAGAGGCGGCGGTTCGGAGACCTCCCGGAGGGGGGAAATAGTCCTACCTTTTCGTTCCCGGGAAGACCCTGACTCCTGCCATTGGGGCGGTCTACCCTTGGGGTATCGCTTGTTTTTTTTAAAAAAATAATTTTTTCAACTAATGGGTACCCAAGGTCAGACGCCCAAGCATGGAGTCAGGGGTTCCTGGCCTTCGGGGACGATAAGGGTAGGATTATTTCCGCCCTCCGGGGGGAGGGCCTCCGGCACGAACCCCGCTCTTTAGGTATTGGGTGTCGGGGGTTTACATGCGACCTCCCTACGGGGTATGGAACTCCCGCATCTGTTTTCTCC